>JACBKR010001374.1:0-51955 GCA_014218235.1 Colocasia esculenta | reverse complement strand
GCATGAACAAACCGAAGTAGTTTAGCAGTAGCGACACTAGGAACCGGAATTGAGAAGGATACAAGAATGGGAAAAGAGCTAGCAGATGCCAACAGGAAAGGCAACAGGAGCAGGAGTGGTGAAAGGTGCGTATGAAGGAGATGGTTGCTTTTATAATCTCATCACCTTCTCATGCAGAGACACATTGGTTGCCCATGTGTCATGGTAAGAATCCTTTGATTCTACCTTAACACAATCACATGCAACTTACCCTTTGGTTACCATAAGTAAACCGTATGATGGCCTATCCCTGATGTAAAGGCTCTTTTAGGAGCCTTACACGTACCCCACTGGAATTTCCAAAATTCCATCCCGTACTTAAGCCATAATTCAACTGGCCACTTGTTCCTTAAGACACCCTACCCAAACCATATCTGATTGCCATGAAATTTTGACCATAGACTAATATGATAGTTTTACTAATTGTGATGATTTTTAATTAATTTTTAGATTTTTATTTTATGCTAGGTGAAAAATCACCCGAAAAATGGTTGCGTCACTGTACCCTGAAATCCGTACGTCGAAAATTTAGTAATTGCATATTTAATTTCTCCACATTTTTCTGGAAATTATGAGTTCTCGGATTTTATTTCGATGTCGTTTTCCAGTATCGCACTGTGGAGGCACGCACTCGAGGTACGACACTGGGATACTGTTCATTACCACTATTAAGTCTACCATCCAATTATCACAATTTATTAATAACCCTAGGTATTTTAACCAAATTACTTCTATTTTCTTATATTTTAAATTTCTGGGGTGTTACAGTTTAGGTTATCCTCCTTAGATGAGGGTCCTCACACCTGCAAGCACTCGTGGGCTGACCGGGCCGCCTTCCGAGGGCCTCCGTAAGTCCCCGTGACCGTACGCACGTTGTGGTTCACCGGCTGGTTGTACCCGTTGTACCTTTAGCTTGAGCCATCCCCACGCGTAAGTTGTGTGTTCCCCTAGTTCCACTGGATGACTGAGTTCATACCTTTAGGGTCTCACTTGGCCGAGTGATATTCCATTAATCAACCTATTTAAAGGATAAGTGCAAACTCTAAAATTCGAACGGTAATCATAATAACTTGAGTGCTTATTCGGTGCATCCCTTCTTATCTCACAGTCCCTTCTTGTTTGTGGTAAGTCTAGGATTTGTTTGGCTAGTGTCCCCTCCCAATTTGTTTAGGGGCGGTGCCATGCGTCATTGTCTAGGTAGATCGAGTCAGTCCCCTCCGACTATTGTGTTATATCATAATCCCTTGTACGGTATGGACCACTTCCGCATCCCTGCCGATGATTCTCTGCCCATTGGGCTTCTAGAGGATGCAAGGCCCAACACTCTGCGGCTGACCTCTTTGGGCACATCGAGCCCTCTCTTGCCACCGTGTTCAATCCCGCACTCATCACTCCCTACTAGGGTGGACGACCCACATTCCTCAATTAGTCAACTTCTCTCATCTGAGTCCTGACCAAGTCCGTGAATTTCTGGCCGCTGCCAGGCAAGCGACCCTTATCCCCTCCCACTCACAGTTCTGCCCAAAAGCAGCTTCCTCCGCTTCGGTTATTTCAGTGCCTACGTACCCTCTGTGGTGGCAGACCCTACACCCCTCCATCCGCGGCCTATCACTTTTCTGAGCCCAGCTATTTCCCGGAGCAGGATGTTCGGCCCAGATCCCCTCCAGTTCCCTCATTCTATAGGGCCGAACCTGTTCCCCTTCCCGCGAGAGGTCTTACTCCTTAGAGCACCCCTGCTCCCTCATCCCTACTCACCATTCTCGTCCCCCTCCCGACTTCCTTGTGGAGTGGATGACCATGAAAGAAGGAGCTCCATGACTTAGGAGACAATTGGACCCGCAAAAAGCCGCGAACATTCCCCTTCCATCTTTTCAATACCTCCGGTCCCACCACAGTCAGAACTCCCTATGTTCCCGGTGCTATTCTGGGGTAGGAGACCCCTATGTTCATTTGAAAGATTTTGTGTATGGGCTACACCGCACAAGTACGACCGCCACCTTATGGCGTACTTGTTCTGGAAATCATTGACGGTCTGGCCCTCGAGTGGTTTTAATTCTTTACCACCCGAGGAAGCCGAGGATTTTCAAATAGTTCAAGAAATGTTCTTACACCAGTTTCAGGATCGGGTCGGACCCGAGTACTCTTTGTTGATCTAGTGGCCGAGAAAATGAAGCCTGATGAGGAATTTTGCTATCTACGGCCGACAGATGGCGTGCCTTGGCTGCTAAAGTCCGATACCCCATGCCGGAAGAGGAGAAGTTAAATTTTCTGATTTCCAATGCCACGCCCACCTACCGTGCCATTCTAGCTATGAACGACATCACTTCCATGCACCAGTATACAGCCGAGCCTGTTCATCCATACCCAACTCCAGGATTCGCCCATCCACTCTATGTTTAAGGCCCCAAATCCGCTATCCCAAGAAGCCCTAGGGACCTGTTTACTGAGGGAATCCAAACCATGAGCAGGTAAGTGCAGTGATAACCCTCAAGGCCCAGTAGTAGGGCACCCTTAATCAGCAACCCGGGACAATAGACAGCAGCCGCCTCCTCAAAACCAAAACCCTCAGCAAGATCAGTGCCAATACACCAAGTCCCTCCGCCCCAAAATGGCTATGCTCCTCGAAAGGCCCAATGGGCCTAAGCGGGCGCAATATCCTCCTCTCCACAAAAAGTCTTGCTGATATATTTGTGGCCCTCATGTCTCTAAATGCTTTAGGCTCCATCCGAGAACCAATTGGAACATGGCAGCAGACAAAACAAAGTACTGTGTGTCATCGCCATCCAGGCACAATGTGTCAGATTGCTTCCAATTTCGGGACATTATATATGATCTTCATGAACAGAACCAATTGATTGGGCCGAGATGAAAAGATTGCTCCAGACACTGACAGACCAACAGGATCAAGACAGCAGTAGCAGCAGCAAAGGCGACAGCAGCCTCAGCACACAACAGTAACCTTTCAGCAGCAGTACCAGCAACACAACAACCCGCAACCCCAGCAGCCAGCCAATGACCTCGGCATAATTTGTAACCCTATGCCGCAACATCAGCCCGCTCCGAACCCTCATCCTGCAACCCACCGCCTCCTCCACCCACTCAAGTTTACTCCGTCGTCCACCATCCGCCACCAGTAGCTGCGTGGGCCTACGATGATGAGGATGAAGTAGGCCAGATTTTAGTTCTTTCCCCACGCCACAACCTACTTCCACCACACCTACTACCACCACCTCCACACCTACCACGCCCACCATTGCCACCCTCACCTCGCCACTCCTACAACAACCCCGTCATACCACCCGTTATCCGTCACCTCTCACATCCCATTCTCCCTGCGCCAGCACCCTTATTGCCCACCCCTCCATCATTGACACCAATTCACCTCCTCTTCACCATAACCGCTCCCTACGGAGCTGGCGAATGTTCCACCGATGTACCCAAATGCATCTGTGTCTATGCCGGGTCAGTCGACCCTACCTTCAGCAACTAGCAGCAACAACAAGACATTGAGGAGATAGATCCGGTCCCGGAGACCCAATATGATATTTTGAAGCATTTGGATCAGACTCCGTAAAAATATCAACCCTTGAATTGATCAAAAGGTCACCAACCTACCAAGATGCCCTGAGGAGCCTTTCTGTAAAGGGTCATGGTAAGTGAAGATATGAACCCGGACAACCTGCCATTTGTCCTTTCCATTGTAAAATAAGGGGCCAACCATTACTTTCACAGACGGTGAGCTGGCTCCTCCAGAGGCCAGAAGAATGCCTTATGTGTCACCCTAACCATAAACAAAGTGGTCGTTGATGCCGCTTGGTTGATACCAGAGCTTCTATAAATGTGTGCCCGCTGAGTACCTTGAGATCCTGCAACATCTCCGAGCGCCGTTTGCAGCCTACTCCCACAACCATAGTGGCCTATGACAATTCCCGGCGGGCCTGCCATGGCACATTTCTTTACAGAAGAATTGGGCCCACTTGTCAGGACAGTGGATTTCTATTGCTTGACATTGATCCAACCTACAAAGCTATTCTGGTCGCCATGGATTGAGGCGTTAGGGGCAGTCCCCTCTACAGCTCATCATGCTTGAAATTTCCATTCCAAGGTCGTATAGTCAAAGTTAAAAGTGTAGCACTTCTCACATAGTGGAGGCCATCGAGAAAGTATTGCCATCAGTCTGGCATCCACAAGCCCATTATCTCAGTCCTTGATGTGAACTTTCCTTGGGCTACACATTTTCCAGCAGCCGCCAGATCATATCTCCATCAGTGGTAGCTGTCAAGAAGGGCACACTCTCAAATACTAAGGGCTGGAATATCATGGTCAGAATTGGGTATCAGCCAGGAAGGGTCTGGGTGCCCACCGTCAATGGAGGACTCAGATCATCAATGACCCTAAGAAATCACAAAGAGGGGTCTTGGATACCAAGAAGGGCTCAAACCATGGGCTACATATTCATCTACACCAAAGACAGACCAAGACCCTCTCACCTGGACACTTTAATCATTTTTTCAGAGGGCCCGTACAACCAGGCTACAATACTATCATGATAGAAGCACTGTTGTCCCCATCAAGTACTGGAGGCCCAAAGGCCCAGCAAAAAGAGAAAGGCCTGAAGAAACAGGGGCAGAAGAACCATATCTGGAAGACTTAATCTCAGCCATTAGTTTTCTGTTCAAGGAGGACAACACTGTACAGTCCGAGGTTGCAGAAGCAGAAGAACAAGAGCTCGAAAACCTTGTCTCGCAGTCAGTCAGCTATTCAGTGAGGACAACATTTCGTACTCTCCAGCAATGGACAGTCAATATCAGCAGTCACCACCAAGCCACAGTTGCTTGGATCGGGTGAAGATTTTGAAGTCATAAACCCATCAACCCAACAAAGGAGTTCTGGCCAGGGTATTCCCGGCCTTCTAGTCATTTTGTGTCTTCCATCCTTGTTTATAATTTCTCCTTCATCCCTTCCCTCCTCCTCTCACCTCCAATTCTCCCCCGACGCTCTCGAAGCGTTGACCATCTCTTCCTCTTCTTTCATCATTTCTTTCAATGGCTCGTTTTTGTCCATCTCCCGACATTTTTTTTTTCCTGTAGGATAGTTTTTTCATTTAGTCTAGTATGTTTTGCTTAATTAAAAAAAAATGCTTCATTCCCTCTTTTTCCATCATTGGATGGCGATCCTCGTCCTCCCTTTCCTCCCTCTCCTTCAGACGGCGATCCCCGTCTTTCCCTTTTCTAGCACCGATCTCCCTCTTTCACTACCACTGCAATCCCCGCTCCCGACGGCGATCCCCGTCACTCTGCTACAATCCCCGCTCCCAACGGTGATCCCTGTCACTCCTCTGTAACCCTTGCTCCCGACGGCGATCCTCGTCACTCCTTGCTCCCAACATTCGGACAGCGATCCCCGTCCCTACGTTTCCTTGCTCTCAACGGCGATCTCTGTCACTCTGGCTTTCCTTCCTCCTCGGTGGCGATCCCCGCCTCTCCTTCCTCCTCCCATGTGCAAACTGCGATCCTCGCTCACCTGACCATCATGGTCATGCTGGGCGATCTGGGTGAGGGGGCCTTCTGCTCCCCAACACCCCAACTCCTCTACAGACACCCTGAGCTCGGGTGGTCTGTCCTTGCCTCTAGTCCCATCGAGGGATCTGTGCGGCTCTGCCACACATGTCTCTTTCCCTTCCAATAAACCTCCGGACACTCCTCTAGAGCCTTCTGTAAATATTAGCCTAGGTTAGTTTTCAAGGGTAGAATCTAGTAAGCCCCCGTCCCTGACTAGGAAGAGCAAGGGTAGTGGCATACCCCGTAGTATTTGTTAGATCTGGCGCAAAGGTGTGGCACTCTTCTAGTTGTTGAAGAGTTTGCCCAAGAAGCAATTGCTTTGAAACATAGAAGCTCAGCACGAAGAGGGGGCTAGACGATGGGTTTGGAGTATATGAAATCTTAACTGAGGAAGACCCAGTGGATGAAGAAGGGGAGATAGAGGATGCTTCCAAGATGTATGCAAGTGGCATGAGAAGATTTGATGAGCCTACATCGGCAGTAGATGGAGCCCACCAAAGAGGTAAATGTTGGAACGGAAAAAGATCCCAGGCTCTGACCATAGCTTCCAGTCTCCCTCTTGAGAAAAAGAGGTGCTCATAGAAATGTGAGGGAGTTCAAGGATTCTTTTTTCCTGGTCATATGATGACATTCCTGCATTGACCCTGAATTAGTGAACATAGGCTAATTTTGAAGCCAGGGACAGTTGCCTTAAGCAAAATTGAGGCGTTTCCTCCCCCACATTGCTTTGAAGATGAAAGAGGAAATGATAAGCTACACAAGCCAGTTCATCCGTGTAGTCCTCTATCCGTTGTGGGTGGCGAACATAGTCCCAGTAATGAAGAAGGATGGAAGAGTGCGAATTTGCATTGACTTCCAGGACTTGACAGGGCATGTCCAAAAGATGATTTCCCTTTACCCTCATTTGGATGTGTTGATTGATAACACCGCTGTGTGTAGACACTCTATCGTTCATGGATGGTTACTCAGGATATAATCAAATCCGTCTAGCCCTGGAGGACTAAGAGAAAACCTCCTTCACCACGCCCTGGGAACTTATTGTTATGTGGTCATGCCGTTTGGATTGAAAAATGCCAGTGCCACTTATCAAAGGGCAATGTTGGCTATCTTCCACGATATAATTCATATGATGTTGAAGTGTATGTGGACGATATTGTGGTGAAGTCTCGGACTCGAAGAGAACACTCCTCTGTGCTAGCCAAAGTGTTTCGTCACACGCAAGAATATCAATTAAAGATGAATCTGAAGAAATGTGTGTTTGGGGTTTCTTCAGGCAAATTGCTAGGTTTTATAGCCAGTAACGGGAGATTCAAAGAGACCCGCACAAGTCCAAGGTAATCAATGAGATGCCTCCTCCTAAGAATATATCTGAGCTTCGAGGTTGATTGGTCGATTACAGTCATAGGAGATTCATATCTCAGCACTCCCAAAGATGTCGGCCTTTCTATGAACTGTTGAAAGGAGGGGCCAATTTGAATGGAATGCCAAGTGCCAAGAAGCCTTCGATGAACTCAAGAGTTATCTCATGAATCCGCCCGTGCTGTAGGCGCCTCTCCCTGGGAAACCCTTAATTCTATATCTATCTACAATTGAGGACTCCCTAGGAGCTATCCTTGCGCAACATGATGATTCGGGCAAAGAAAGGACAGTCTATTACCTATCTAGGCTCTTCAATCCTTCCGAGCTCAAACTCCACCACAATGGAGAAGACGTGTGCAGCACTAGTGTGGGTAGTGCAGAAATTGAAACATTATTTCCTAGCCCATAGGGTGAGTTTGATTTCTAGAATGGATCCTATTAGGTATCCTGGAGAAGCCAAGCCTCGCCGATAGATTGGCACGTTGGCAGAGCTTCTTGTCTCAATTCGATATCACCTTTGTAGTCCAGAAGGCTATAAAGGGTATGCCTTGCTGAGCACCCCCCTCACCTTCCTCTTCCTCACAGTGACACAATTCAAGAGGATTTCCCCGATGAAAACCTGTCACTCATCTCTCGCGATCCCTTCTGGTTTGCTCTACTTTAATGGGGCTCTCAATTCTAGGGGACGGGGCATAGGTGTTCTTGCTCACCCATAAGGGATCACCATTCCACTTGCATATTAGCTCCAGTTCCCTACCACCAACAATGTCTCTGAGTATGAAGCTACCTAGCTGGTCTTAAGCTTGCCTATCTTTTAGGCGCGCGCCATCTCAAGATCAAAGGAGACTCTCAGCTAGTTCTTCGGTTGGTCCTTTCTACCTACCATACTCGTGACCCCAACTCAAGCCTTATCAAGATCTGGTCACACTCCTAGCCAAGCAATTCCTCAAACTCATCTATCCTACATTCACACTCCTCGCTCTCAGAATATCCTGGCCGTTGCCCTCGCATCCCTGGCCTCATCTCTCTCTTTCCCTCTCAGCCGTAGTGCTGAGACAATCACTGTTCAAAGATTTGAAGCTCCCTCCACTCAGGACCCTTGGTTATAACCTTAGGAGCTCTTTAGTCTTAAGGCAGAGAGAAGAAAAGCGAAGGAAGTATGCTTATAGAGCTAGGAGAAATGATGGCAGAAGAAAGCCCTGGTACCATGAATTGAGTTGGTATTGCAGAGACGGTACCTTCCCAGAAGAAGCAGAAGCAGAGGATAGAAGAGCCATCCGTAGAGCAGTGTTAAGATATACCATTGTTGGAGAAGTGCTGTACAGGCGCGCTCTAAATGGGATGCTCCTCAAGTGTTTTGTCGGACGAAGAAGCCTGGAAGGTAGTGGAAGGAGCCTACTCTAGTGAATGTGGAGGGCATGTGAATAGCCAAATGTTGGCTAAGAAGATTCTTAGCAGAGCTATTACTGGCCAACCTTAGAAGAACTGTGCCATCTACATCCGTAGGGTGTGTCAAGTGCCAGCTCCATGCCGATAAGATACATGCTCTGTCCTCTTCTTTTCATCCACTATCTTCTCCTTGGCCTTTCTCCATATGGGCCTTTGATATCATTAGACCCCTAGGTGATCCTAATGCTCAAGTAAAACAAAAATCTTTCATCCTTACTACTTCTGAGTATTTCACCAAGTGGCCGAAGCAGAGGCATTCAAAATCAAAGGCTCGACCATGTGCAGATTCATCATGAAGAACATCATCTCACGGTTTGGAGTGCCAAGTGGCTTCGTCACCGATAATGGACCCCAGTTTATATCCCAAGAGCTTCAACACCTATGTAAGAATTCAACATTTCCTTGCATCATTCGTCTCCGTATTATCCACAGGGAAACGGCCAAGTCGAAGCCACAAACAAAACACTTTTGAAAATTTTAAAGAAAACTTGTGAGTCTCATAAGTTCGCTGATTGGCCTGAAAAATTGATTGAGGCTCTGTGGGCCTATCGTACCTCCGTCCGCACGCCCACTGGGCAAACTCCCTTTTCACTTACTTATGGGATGGAGGCGGTTTGTCCACATTTGATCCTTATTCCTTCGCTAAGAGTTCATCTGGACAAAGAACTTAATCCTGACGAACGTCCAGAGGCGTTACTTACACAGCTGGAACTCCTAGACGAACGACATTTAGCCGCAACCGATCATGTGCTTTCTTATCAAAATAGACTCTCAAGATCTTTTCAAAAGAAAGTGATTGAACGCAAATTCAAGAAGGAGACATGTTTTAAAAGCGAATTTTCATAAAACCTGGAGGTCCTAGGTCAAATTGCAACCAATTGGGAAGGTCGTACGTGTTAAGGAAGTGTACCCTGGAAACGCATACAGGCTAGTCAATGCCGATGGTGAGGAGCTTTCTCACCTGTGGAATGGTTTGTATCTTAAAGATTCTACCCTTAATAAAAGGTTTTCAATAATGGACATCGTTTTGCAAAAGAATGTTAGTAGCTATATGTCTTACTCCCTTTCATTTGTTGTCAACGACCCTTATGCTCAGTCACACACACCACACGGCAACACAGGGCTAATTTGTCTTTAGTTGGTGTGTTCCTGCCTAGCCCTAGTATGGGGTGCGAAGGTCAATTATCCTCTTCCTCGGACAAGGTCTAGGGGCAAAAGTATACTAACTTGAGGACTTGGGAAGGTGTAGCTCATAGTATGAAATCTCAAAGAGAGACGGTCTGTTTAAAAGGAAGAAGAAAAGAAGAGTAAGAGAAAATTGATAAGAATATGAAGCAGCAAATTTGAAAATAGGGCATGTCAAAGACTAGCAGTACAGTTCCCCACGGGACGCCCTTGAGCCCGATCGTACGCATGCCCCGGACAAGATAATGACCACAAAGTCTCTGGACAACAATGGATTCCATATGAGATACACCTTTGCAAGTCATACAAGTCAGTCTCCCAAGCACCAAGTCCAAGTCTTGTCTCTTTTAAGTCTTCCTATCCCTACTAATGACTGAAGAACCCGTATCTGGTCTATGTTTGAACATTAGCGACTAGGGGAAAGTGGCCTTTAGAGCCAAAGCAATGCACACTGTGTTTAAGGGATAGTTGACAAGCATAAGATAGTTGCAAGATCCATAGCCAATTACTCAAATGCAGAAGATGTCGTTATCAAGAAAACCCTAAAAAATAAAAAAAAAATCAGAAAACCCCAAAATTTTAAAAAATCAGAAAATTCCAAATGTAAAAAATCAGAAAATCCCAAAAACAAAAATCAGAAAACTTCCAAAATAAAATAAAAAACAGAAAATTTCAAATTTAAAAAAAAGAGAAATCTCAAATCCCAAAAAATTAAAAATCCCGAAAAATCCAAAAAAATGGTGTGTACATATTGCTTTCCTTTTGTATGCATTATTTTCATTTATTTATCGCCTATTTGAATAAGCTCAACCCTTGACAATTGCAAAGTTGAAATCATTTTACTCAGCGCAAGGGGCTGAGCCAAAGAGCAGATCTAACCTTTTTTTTTCTAAGTGTGCAGGGATAGGGATTTTTTTTTGGAATGCGCGTGCAACAATGTACTCAGGGTACTCTTCTCTCTCTCCTTATTTGGATTTCATCTCACACTCATGTCATGTAGTTCATTCATTTCCATAAATACTGACATAAAATAAAAGATCCACTAAGAAATAAGTAGTCTGTACAAAGATAAGGGAGAGGTGGCTCACAAACTCCTCATTGTCCACCGCCACTCTCCCCGGATCCCTCATGCCTATCTGGTGGTGGTGGCATCTCACCACCACCCCTGCCACTCTGGGCGCTCGTCTCCCCCCCGAGGCGCCTCTCCTCCTCCTCGTTCCTCTAGCGACTGGAGGAACCTGCTAGATACTGTCTGACGGAGGCACTGATCCCCCGCTACTGCACCACTCACACCGCTCTGACTCCTGCTCCGCGATCGGCCTATGGCCGTCATCACCTCCTGAAGTCCCCAAGCTAGGTCTGTTGTGCGAGTACTCGGAGCGCAATCGAGACAACTCCGCCTGATCTCCTATCAGCCCCTGTGCACGCAAGGTCATCAGCTATCTCGTCAACTCCTCCACTGAGCGTGTAGCCGATCTCTCTCAAGTGTAGCCGTCTCTGCCTGGAGGCGCTACTCATCAACCTCCCCCTGCAACTGGTCCGCCTGGTCGGTGGTGGTCCTCAGCTCGTCCACCTGTAGAATGTCAAGTTAGTGCCAAGTGTGAATAAAAATTCAATTCCAATCGCTAGCACACCTACCAGCTCTATCAGATCCCTCTATGCCTCCTCGACCCTCTTCACCGCATCTTCCAGTTGGTCCTCCAAATCCGACTGGGAGCTCTCCGCTGCTCTAGAGGAGGAAGCGCCAGCTGCTGCTGCTCTCCTCACTCGATCTATCCCCTCCACTGTGCATGCAACACATGTTTTCTCAAGTCAGCTATAAAATGGGTAAAGTGCTGAAGTCTGAGTAAGTACTTACCAGCTGCATCGCCTTGCGTTGGGCCACCTCGCTGCGATCCTGCACCGCTGAAGGAGCAGGGCCTGAAGCGAGGCAATCTCTCCAGCCACATCCACCTACAATTCATTTCTAAACCATTAGCTCAATTCCATAAAAGTAGTTTAGTAGTTCAGAGTTTAGGAGTTTTACCTGTCGCCGTGCGCCCTGTAAACCTCGCCCCGTACTTAAGGCGTAGGCCTGAAGGTACGCGTCGTCTGTCGTGGCGGGGACTTGACCTGCTTGCCTCGGCGCTCCCAATTCTAGATCTGTTCCTTAGCCCGCTCACCGCCAACCGGTGGTGTCGTGAGAGTACCCGGAAACTCCACCAGGCCTCGGGGTCCCGTCTCGGCTGGGGAACTCCACCGCGCTCTGACGTAGACCGAGAGATCTCTGGGAAAGATGCAGGTGAAGAGGTAGCATGAGGTTGAGTGCATGCACCCACACCGACCTACCGGAACGTAGGGGCGGGCCTGCACCAACCAAGTTTGTCCCTCATCACCCTCCTCTAGGTATGGCTACCACACCACCTGCACACCAAGCACATCTGATTAGTAGCCAAACAATAAATTCAAAATCATTGAACTGGAGAAAGGGTTAGATCACTTACATCTAGCTGAGGGTAGGTGTCGATCGCGTCCTGGAGGGATGCCAGCTGGTCGCGCTCAAGGTGTGCGTGTCGCGACGCGAGTCCCAGCATCGAGCTATGGCACGGACCCGGTCGCTCCAGAGATTCCTCTCCTCTGGCTGGGGAGGTGAAGGTAGGCCCAGACCTGCATGGATTTAAAGCAGTTAGATCTCAATTTCATAACAACTGCAGTAAGTAAAGGGGTAAAGGAAGAAGAGCCTGAAGAAAGGGAAAGACCCGCTCGTCGATCTGCCGCTCGCTGGAGGCACCCAAGCTGTTGAGCTAAGAAGGCGGCTCCCCACGCGAAGTCGCCCATCTGTCCAGGTCCTCCAAAAGTGGCAGGGAACCGGCAATGGACCTGCGTCGCCCCTCGTGGCAAATAGAAGTCTGCCAACAACAGGATGAGAAAGCGACGCAAGTCCAGGTCGGCCTCTGCCCCTGGTCCCTCCGCTAGCACCTCCTGGCAACCCCTCGTAAGCCTCCTCAGCTGCCCGTCCACCGTCTCCCCCACCTTCTTCCCCATATCATACAATCCTAGGCTCTCCTGTAGACTCACTCTAGGGATGAGGGAAGACCTCGCCTCTATAGCCAAGACTAGCAGTCTGTGGGCTAGCTCTTTATAGCACGGGTACATGAATCCACTCACAGGCCATCCGTGCACCCTCAGCCTCATGACCTGGCTCAGGTCCTCTAGGATGGGGATCATATGACCCCATGGGATATGAAGGTAGTCGCCTCCACATCCCACCTGCTGCGCAGGGCCTAGGTGAGCGCGGGATCCGCCCTCATCCTATCCATCCTGAGTACCTCACCGAACCCCATCCTATCTAACTCTCTCTCTAAAAGACAAGAAGAGAAAGTACACCGCTAGGCTAATAAGCCAGGACCCGAGCCCTCATTTCTCCCTGTAACGCACAAGTCAAGTCAAATCAGTTTAAACTCTCCCTAGTTTAGACTCTCAGTTGAGATCGCGGCGGCCTAGTGGGCCGCGACCATGTCGCGATGCCCCAAGGCGTCGCGACCAGGTCGCGCCCCTCCTATGGACCGCGACCAAGATGCAACGGCCTTGGCCGACGCGACCAGGTCGCATCCCGTTGATTGGTCGGCGACACCTGGTGTTGCGACAGGCCGACCCCGTCGCGCTATCATACATAGACTGGTCGGAGATTCCTTTGTCTGGGGGTCATTTCTCTGGGCATCACGCCCTATATGGGGCCCTCTAGGGCTTTCATCCATCACGCATTCAAAATCAAACAGGAGGGACCCAATCACTTACTGTCTTCATCACTCTTCTTCCCGGGCCTCCCTCGCCGCCTCGTGGTCGATGGTCGACACCTCCTCCTCCTCCTCTCGACCTCCGGCATGATCGCCTCCGCCAGAGGCGCCTCATCCCACCGCCGAGAGCTCCTTTTGGTCGCTGCCTCTTTTCCTTCCTCCTGGAGGATCCTGCACCTCCGTCCCCACCTCCTTCCATTATCGAAAGAGCAAGTGAGAGTTTGAAAGTTTGGGGGAGATTGGGGAGATAGAGGCTTAAGAGAGAGCGAGTGGAAGAGCAAGATTGTCAGAGAGAGCTAGAAAAGGGGGAAAAGGTTTGAACGCACAAAAGGGGGAAGAAAGGGGCTTCTGTGCATTTGAATTGCCAGTTGAAGACGCGACGCAGCGGAGCGTCACGTTTGTGTCGCGTCGGCTAGGTAAACCACGACACTGTCGTGACCGCCCGCCATGTCGCGACCTTAAAGAGATAGCCTTGGAGGTCGCGTCATCAATAGAACATTGCACAAACAGATCAAAGTCTGATTTTATTCATTCAATCAATTCCATACAAGCCTAATTTGCTTACATTCAATCTAATGCTCTTTTTCTACCCTAACTACCATCTGTTACAGTGCCTACATCATTCTGATCCCTATCAAACTCCCGGTTTAGATGGATGACTCTCTTCAGTGCCTCGAGGTACTCTCGGGTCACGTCCCGTCCTCCACTACCTCCTCCGCCTGAAGAAGACCCACGACGTATCCCTCCCGTGGACGATGGCGCTTCTCACATCTCGCTCATCTTGGTCATCACCCCTCTTCCGTTCCTGAATGGGCGGCTAATGCGAGAGCAATGGAACCACTGTACGTGCATCTCCGCACTGAAGGTGGCAGCGATCCGGGTATATAGGGCCAATGCCTCGTTCCCTATGAGCCATAGAGCCAGTCTCGTGCGCTGGTAGGTGGATCATCCTGTTATGGAGGAAGCGTGGGCGCATGTCGAACTCTGCTACCGTCATTGTCTTGAAGTAATCACGCCATCCCTTCAGTCCTTTCACTTGTGCCGTCTTGCACCAAGCCTGCGGTGTCATGTAGAGGGGTGCACCCACAAAGCTAATGGATGATGTAGCATGCTCTTGCACTCAGTGGAGAGCTTGTCCATCGCCCAGAATTGTATGTGCATTCCATCCAGAGCTCAAGGCGACGACGGAACCATAGAAGGGCCTCCAGTAGCTGCAGAAGAAAGACCGGTCATAGAGATACCAAACAGCCTGTGCAATGCTCATACTTCAAAACTGAGTCGATTATGCTCAGGTTGGCGAAAGAGATTGGCACCGTCTTCTGCCGGGAAGAGATGAGCCGCAGATGCAAATGGCGGCGGCCTTGGCTATGGTGAGGTAGTTCCCAGTCTTACGCTTGCACTGAGAAATGACCCACTGAGAAATAGGAAGAAGATGGACATGGTTCTGGCTAGTCATGCTGTGCAAATCTGTTTTTCTTGTGGTGATCTCCCCGGTATGCCCCACGCATCATTGGAGCCACGGTATAGAAGAGGGCATGCTCCTCGCCTCTCTTGTACCTAGGGAGACCCAACATCAACTCCAATTCCTCTAGCAGTATAGTTGCCTCAAATCAGGGAAGATAAACGTATGTGTCTAGGGATGCCACAGTTCTGTCAGTGCAGTGATGCTATCCCACACATCACGATCTTGTGGTACTGCTTCGCCAGAACCAGCACTGTTGATAGCCCCCATTCACGTAGATGACGGGTAGAAGCCAGAGGGAGCATGTCTATCATGGGTGCCAACCATGGGATTTTTGAGAACCTTCTATGGCCCGAGAGAATCTGAAGAAAGAAAGGCATTGGTAGGAGCAGAAAGAGAAGAAGAAGAGCATGAAGAAAGTGCATTTACTTGGAGTTCCGGCCTTGCGCAAATGTGCCCACGCACGGAGGAGAGACGTTGCAGCTCAGCGTGGGACACTCGGGCCGCCTTGGGCCCGCATATGGCTTGATATCATCTTGAAAGCAGAGAAAGACCTCTTCATGGTTGTAGGAGAGAGAAAATAAAGAAAAATCTAGGAGAGAGAGAGAGCTGCGGGATTAACTCCCCTAAACAACCCTATTTATAGAGTTCTAGGGGGCTAATCCAAGCTAATCCCGTACCTAGGTTATAGTGTCATAGTAGGGTGGGTTTAGGAGTCCTAGTGTTAGTCTAGGTGGTCTTAGGATAGGGATAAGCACGGATTTTCTGTGTTTATCGACTCGGTCAGAGTCGCGACCGCCGCGATATACCGCGTCCAGATGCGACATGGCGGGGCATCGCGACTATGTCGCGACCCCCAGAGGCGTCGCCTCTTTATCTTGTGTGTTGCTTTGTGTCTGTTCATAGTTTTATTTGCATAGTTTGATTGTATGTTGCATGTGTCATTATTGTGATTATTGCTTTGTTAAAAAAAATCAAAAAACCAGAAAATCAAAAATGGTCTTCACAGTAAGTCAGGTAAGTATTTCTATCTCTATTCCCTCTCATTACTATATGACATTCTACTATTATATCTTTCAAGGACTGGCTGGTTCTCAATGTGTTCAGTGGATTTGAGTTCCCCTTTACCAAAATATGATAATCTAGATGCACATTGCTAATCACTGGATAGGCCGTTAAGTCAGGTATGTTTGGAACGATGGTTTAAGCCTACACTGTGGTTGTAGGTATTTCTCTGATCCATTCTTGTCTGGTTTACAATATTATCCCTTGATTAGTTTATATTTTTCTCTTTTTTCTTTTGCATTTGTTTTAATGATTTCTTTTCCTTTTGCCCAGCATGCATCATGTAGGATTTTGAGCTATCACGACTTATTCCTGGCTAACAGTGAGCCCTTGTTGCTGTGTCCAACCATTCTTCATGATCAGACAAGAAATCTCTTCCACTCCGAATTGAAAGGATTGCCTCCGAGTAAGTTTCTCTGTCAGTTTGACAATAATTTCCCTGTCTGGATTCTCTACCAATTTTAGTCTATCCCTTTGATCCGTTTTGGTTGCGAACTGCTCCCAGGACAGAGTCAGAGTTACCTGCCTGGAATGCACATGTGTGACAGCCCTCGTTATTCAGACCTGATAACCCAATAACGTGCCTAATACGAGTCCGCCTCTCGCGACCGGGGCCGAAAGTGGCGCAAGGTATATCATCACTACTAGTTCGTAGGAATTGCAAGGAACCAGCTCAAAATATAAAGAGATTTGCCATCTCACAGATTTATTAGAAATGTACATACCATAGGACAACTGTAACCAAACTACAACAACAATCTGGGGCATATCCCGAGTACAC
Organism: Colocasia esculenta; assembly: GCA_014218235.1. NCBI lineage: Eukaryota > Viridiplantae > Streptophyta > Magnoliopsida > Alismatales > Araceae > Colocasia > Colocasia esculenta. Next base: position 35,278 of record JACBKR010001374.1, on the reverse strand, counting down.
AACAGAAAAGTAAATTACACTGCGATGTATAGACCCTCCGCTACGGTGTGGCTCAGATCTAGACTACGGGTGTAGGGTCTCCTGCTCTCCCTCCCTGAAAGAGTAGGGGGTGAGCCTCTCGAGTCACTGGCTCAGTAGGGAAACTCCCTAGAAAACGAGCAACCAACATAAATAGTAAAGCAGGAGATTATACTAACAATTCATAGAACTATGTAGTAGGATATAAAGCTATAAATACCACTTACCATTTGCCGCTTAACAGAAACCAGTAATGATAAATAAACGGCAACCCCAACAAGGTACGAGCTACAGTAGGAAAACGCCTCACTGGCCACGTGACCAAGGTGGGGGTTCGTGACACCAGCTACTGACCCGGACAAGCAACACAGGACTACCTCTCAGTCTCGCAGCCACGGACAAAAGGTCAGCTGCCGCTCCACTAACCAGAACAAAGAACTGTGGAGTCCAACTAAACCACCACAATCTGCAGGTCACACACCCCGCAGGCCCATGTCTGGCACCTTTAGGACTCTGGCCTGAGCTCCCTAAAGTGGGCACTGGAAAATAGAACTAGCTGGGGCCAGTATGTCTACTGGTGTCCGTCTCCCCCAACTACGAGCGCGCTACAGCGACAACAAACAACTCTCTCTAGTCGCGGTCCCACTGTTGTCTTTCCCTCAGCTGGACGTACTACTCAGCACAAGAGTGAGGGTGTCCAGGAAGACGACAAAACCTTGACGTACTCAGTATCGGGAACAAGCCCCGAGCACACACGTGCCTGGCTCATACAAACTTGGGGTCCTAACTGAAGAGGTATCCACAGTAGGCGTCAAACTACATGCCACGTACACGGAACCACGTGCACAACGCACAAGCCATGTGAAACCTCCACATAAACGACGTGAACACCCACGCCAACCACACACACCCACCACGCTCCCCGAGCGTTGAGAGTGCCATGCACCTCTTACCATTACCCACAGTAATATACGATAATCCGATAATATCACACTAACAACCCATGCATGAAACAACCTCGGCTGTGATCGCGACGGGGTCCAGTGTCGCCTTCAGAACGCGACTGCCCGATATTCGCCTTAGAAAACAAGAATGCGACATATCGTACGGTCGCGACAGTGCCACGACGCCCAGGTCTGTCGCCTTCACAGGTGCAAACCCTAATACAGAATCCATCATCCCGATCACCCCCAAAACCCTTATAATCTATGGTTTTCATTCCATTTACATGCTTTATGTGTTCCTACACATGCCATCTATTGTTTAAAGAGCTAGAACACATCATCACAACACACGAGCAATCCACGAATTCAAACACGGGAAATCTCCCTATCTTCGCGAAGCAGGCAAAGTACGGAGTCCACACGACGTTTCCCCCGCTCCACACATGTCCTCGCGGAGAGAACACGCCAAACCAAGTCCCAACAAGTTGAAATTGCCCATAAACCTCCAGCATAACCCCCTGGCCGAGCAGAGCTCATGTGAGCTCTGTTCTACTGGGTTCTATAAAAATTCTTCACAATTAAGAATGCGATGCCGCACTGTGTCGCGACCTTAACGTGACGCACCAGCCCGTCGCCTTTAGTAAGACGACGTCAGCAGCTCGCCCTATGCACAACACGTGGCGCACAGCAGACGAAGACTAAAACAGCGTTTTCATGAACACGACGCCCTGGATGTCGCGTTCAAAACGCGACGCCCTTCACTGTCGCGTTCACAGACAGTGAATCAGTGTGCTCTGGGCCCAAACCTCCGACCCACAGAGCCTCACCACCTGCAGAAAACACTGCTACACACGTCATTGCCACACACCTGGCCTCCATACACCAGGAAGACGATCCGAACGGCCGAAACTCACATTACGATCACCTAAAGGAAATTTTCATCCTTGAAATTTAAAAACAAAAATGAACACTGAAAACTTCTTAGTTCAATCTATATAACACTATCACCTAAAGAATTAAAACTTACTCAACAAGTATGGATACGCTTTCATCATTTCTTCTGCTAATTCCCAGGTATCTTCTCCACCTTGTCTGTTTCCCATCTGACTTTTAACTAATCAATTTCTTTATTCCTGAGCTTTGAGTTCTGTGGCTTGTAATCTGCACTGGATATTCCGGCATTGTCATTCGGGCTTCAGATCATCTCTTTGATAACTGACACTTGGTTGGATCTCTGATATATTTCGTCAACATTGAGACAGAAACACATCATGTGCATCAGTGAAATCTGTTGACAAATCTAACTTATAAGCTGCTTCACCCATTCTTTCTTTTATCTGGAATGGCCGACATATCTTGGGCTCAACTTGCCTTTCTTACTGAACCTTAGCACACCTTTAGTAGGAGAACCCTTTAGAAATACATAGTCACCAACTTCAAATTGCAAAGGTCTACGTCGACATCTGCATAGGTTTTCTGACAGCTCTGAGCTGTTTTCAATTTTTCTGAATAATTTTTACTGTCTCTGCACATTGTCGAACTAATTCTGGACCCAAAACTTTCTTTCCCCTACTTCATGCCAGTGTTAGTGGTGATCTACACATCTACCATATAAAGCTTCATATGGTGCCATCTTAATACTTGCATGATAACTGTTATTATAGGCAAACTCAACCAATCCCAAGTGGTGCTCCCAAATACCTCCCCACCCCAAACAGCAAACTCTTAGTGTAGACACCCGATTCTGACTAATGAGTTGAACCATATTTCTTGTTATCTTAGTGAGCCCCTAGTTGGTCACTCACCTTGAGCCCATCATTAGCCTTGTTTAAAGCCCATTAACAACTCAAATTGCCTTGAAATCCCGCCCATTATCACTTTGAGAGTCCTTAGGCCTAAATAACCATTATCCTTTCACATGATTGGCTGATAATTCGTAGATAAGACTTCCTTGACGCGTCGTATCGTAGTGCCGCGCCACAGTGTCGCGTCGCTACGGCCCGCCGCGACAGCCCATGCACATCCATGCAGTGGGCATACTGTCGCGACGCCCCGCCCCGTCGCGTCTCCATGTCGCGGCCCTACGATGCGCCGCGACAGCAGCTGCACATGTTGGCCTCCGCAACCACTCCTTTTATCCTCCCATGGGTTTATCTTTATCCCCAGGAAATATCTCAACCCCTTGGGTGGGATTTGGGCCCTAGGGACTCTCTGGGGATCCTAAGGACTCTCCCATGCGATTTTGACTGACATTTATCTCCCATTTTACTTATTATCCATTTTTATGAGATATTCTCACTCAAAAATCTATAAAAGCAAGGCCCTCTCCTCATGAATGGGGAGCTCCGATTTTCACCTCGAAGGGCTGTCGAATTCTCCACTGAGTTATACTTAGCCTCGTAGCCCTCCCATTTCCACTCCTTCGCTCACATTCCATTCCACAAAACTTGCTCATTTCATCATCCATGGAGCGCGGAGCGTAAGGACGGCGACTCCAACCCCTTCCAGAAGCCATTGCACGACTTTGGGACTGCATCCACGCCAGGGAGTCGCCCTCATAGGGCTCATTCTCCTCTCCTTCCCATTCCCTCTATTTCCTCATGCATTTTATGTTATTTCTAGATAGGTTGCATACCACCCTCCACATTTTCACACACCCTAGGGTTTAAAAAACCAACCCGGTTCGTTCCCACCATGATCCTTCCTTTCTTTTCATTTTGAATGGATGCTACTCTTACTCATTCTAATAGGGCTTTTGTTGTTTCTTCTTTATTTTGGCAGGCACCCAAACTATCTTCCATGAGGAGCTCTCATCCTCCAGCCGGCTGGAGGACGGGAAGAAGGTCCAACAATCAATCTCCCACAAACAGAGAACGCGATGGCGGAGGGCGATGCGACAAGGAGACGCGTCCGGATAGAGCGACGCGTTACCAGCACCATCGCAGCAGGTGAGACTGCCGTGATACCAGGTCCGCCTCCATTCTCTCTCCCTTTCCTAGAATAGTTAGCCCCTCACATTTTCTACTCATTAGGCAACTTTCTAGGTGGCGATCACATCCTATTTCCATGCCATTAGATTTAATACGTGTTTGCGTGTTGAGGGGGGGCACAATCCCCGTGATTACACTTAGCATGTCTTCAAGTGTCTGAATTGTCCTCTCTATCTGCCCATCTGTTTGTGGATGATATGCTGAACTGTATCTTAATTCTGTACCGACGACTCTCTGCAAACTTCTCCAAAAACCTGAAGTAAAACGAGGATCTCGATCTGAAACAATGGTGATGGAATACCATGCAAAGCACAATTCTTTCTACATACAGCTTGGCTAATCTGTCCACTGACCAAGACATACTAACTGGCAACAACCTACAAACCTTAGTTAATCTATCCACAAATACCCAAATTGCATTGTGATCTGAGGAGCTGGGCAAACCAACAATAAAATCCATTGCTATATCATCCCATTTCCATTGTGGAATGGGTAGCGGCTGAAGCAATCCTCCTGGCTTCTGGTGTTCTGCTTTAATTTGCTAGCATACTGCACATCTTGCAATAATTCTGCAATTCTCTTTTCATATTCGGCCACCAAAAATGTTTCTTCATATCTTGATACATCTTTGTGCTACCTGGATGGATGGTATACCTTGATCTGTGAGCCTCTTCTAAAACTTTTTGTCTGATTTCTGCATCTGCTGGAACATATAGTCGACCTTTGAGTCTAACCACATTGTCATTCCCAAAAGTCACTTCTTCCATTCTTATAATATCTGCTAAACTATTATCTGCTCTCTGCGCTTCCACTATTTGCTGGTATAAAGACGGCTCCACTGCACTGGTTACTAATATTGCTCTGCGCTGACTACTCAGTACATATAAGGAATTTTCCGCCACATTTTCATACAATTTCCATTCTCTGATCATAATTTGATTCATAATTGCTTTTCTACTTAGTGCATCTGCTACTACATTAGCTCTGCTTGGATGATATGCCAAACTAAAGTCATAATCTTTTAATATTCCATCCATCGGCGCTGCCTTAAATTCAATCCTTCTGAGAAAAAATACTTTAAACTCTTATGATCAGTAAATATTTCAAATCTTTCACCATACAAATAATGCCGCCAAATTTTCAATGCAAAAACAACCGCTGCCAGCTCTAAATCATGGGTGGGATAATTCTCTTCATGTTTCTTTAATTTATTGGTCTGCGAGGCTACCACCTTACTGTGCTGCATCAAAACTGCTCCCAATCCTCTCTTGGATGCATCTGTAAACAAAACAAATCCGCCACTTCCTGACGGTATTTCTAACACTAGTGCTGAACTCAACCTTTTCTTTAATTCTGCGAAACTGCTTCTGCATTCTGAGGACCACACAAAAGGAACTCCTTTTCTTGTCACCTAGTCATAGGGCTGCTATCTTGGAAAAATCTTGAATAAATCTTCTGTAATACCTGCAAGACCCAGAAAACTTCTTATCTCAGACACTGTTCTCGGTTCTTCCCATTTCATCACTGCCTCAACTTTAGCGGGATCCACTGCAATACCTTCACCTGATATTACATGACCCAGAAACTGAATTTCTTTCAGCCAAAATTCACATTTACTGAACTTGGCAAATAGCTGATGATCCCTCAATATCTGCAAAGTAACTCGCAGTGCGCTGCATGCTCCTCTTTGACGCTGAGTAAACCAGTATATCATCAATAAATATGTAGGCCCTCTAATTTCCGTCGCATTATTTGTATTTATGTGTGTATGTTTGTGCTTGTGTATGTATGTACATATTTACGTACGCATTAATTAGTATAATTACGGTGCATATGTTTATATTAAACATAAATAATGTATGTATTGCATGATGATAGTATGGATATAATACCATATGTATATTGCATGTATATATGCATGGTATGCATGGTTTTCTGCATAATTTAGAGTTTTGGCCGAAGGCCACCTTGGCGACAAGCCCAGGCGTTTAGATGGTGTCAGCGTCTAGGCATGGACGCCACACTTATCCTGGCGTCCAGCGATGTGGACGCCAAATTCTCTGACCTGCATACGCAGCAGAGCTGCAAGCTTCTGAAACAAGGAATGGCCAACCATTGGGGGATGTCCCCCAACGGCTCTGAGGGTGTCCATCACCCTAGTGAGTGGGAGAGAGACCCTCCTTATTGTCTAAACCCGAAGTGGCCTCTCCCACTCTTCCCTTCACCCTTGTAAGAGGAGAAAAGAGGAGGAAAAACCCTAGGAGGAAAACTGTGAGAAAATCCCATCTTAGCACCCTCAAATCCGACCCCTGGAGCTTGATTTGGAGATCTATTGCGACAAGAAGGAAGCTGGAGCAAAGGAGAAGGCTTCCCCATCGTCCCCTTGCTGTGGAGCTCATCCAAGAACCCGGAGGAAGGTGACCTTGGAGGCATTCTGCAACTTCTTGGGACTGCCCAAGGAGGTCTTCACCGAGCCCTAGATCCCTTGGAGAAATTTTTGAAAGGCAAGTGACCTATCATGGGTCCCCGTATGAGTCTAGGTTGTTCTATGATTTTTATGGAATTTTTCCTCGAGTCCTAGACCCTCCAATTCACCAAGATTCAGAGCTCGGGTCTGTGTTTCTGCACAGACCTGGTTCGACGGCAAGGTCCCTGGATGCCCAGATCATGCTTGGCGTCCATCGATCCGCCGCTGACCCTGAGTCAGCGGCCAGAGACCGCCGCCAAGTTCTTCTGGACATAACAGTGAGCTGTTCTGTCCCTCTTATACATTAACTTCGTAGTGTTTTACGTGATGAGGATATATGGTAAACCTTATACTCTATGTATATTGTCCATTGTGGTGTGTGGATGAATGTGGTGTGATGGTGAATGTGGGAAATATTGTATCCAGAATTGTGAGCATAACTTGTTGAAAATTTTGCAAACATGTTCCATGATTAGGATTAGTTGAATGTCTTGGTTGTAGTCTATTCATGAAGATTAGTGGGGCATGCATATGTGTTGCGATTTTGGTAATTCATCCATGCTTGCGAATTTGCTAATAAAATCCGGTTCGATAAAATAGAAGCATGCAAGAATGGTTTGTAGTGACCAATCCATAGATGTATGAATTAGGGTAATTTTGTATTCTAAATTCATGCATATGTTAGTAACTTATGTTTAAACAGTAAGTGGCAAATTGCAAGATGTGTTAAATTCCATGTTACTTAAGTTGTGAATAAATGCAAAATAGGCGTTTGATTTCTGTAAATCCTATTTAGCTCAGAAAAATCTGAAAATTAGGGTATGACCTTGAACCCGAAAACCAGCATGTGGTTAAAATTTTAGGTCGTTTGGATCAGTAAATAAAAAGTTATGTATTTCATGTGAAACGTGATAATCTACGTGTATTATCGTAATGTGATTAGTTATCGTTTAAAACCAACTTGATTGGTGAAATACTGTGTGTTAATCTCCTGAAATATGTAGTGCCATGTTAGGAAAAACAGAAATGTTCATGTGAGTGAGAAAGGGAATGAAAGGAGAAGAGTATGTTTAAAACCATGTGTAAAACGGTAAATGTGTAAAAGTGTAACTGTGCCAATGTGATACTGCTTCCGAGAAGGCAGTGGAGCTGTATCAGGGAAAAGTCCCCCTGAGAAAGTTAGTGGTTATGTGACCCTAAGGGCATTGGGGGAAATCCTGGAGGTGGACAAGTACCACTGGTTAGGGTGGAGACTTGTTCTTCCGGTCTGCGCTGTCCAAGAGTCGCCATTGGAATGCCTAGATGGCGTCTATGTGTAATGTGATGGTATATGTCCTCTTTGGTGGTTTGGACTATGTGTCACGGCACCCAAATATGTGTAAAGTGAAATGTGAAATGTGTATGTGACCATGTGTAAATGTGTAAGTGACAATGTGAATGTGTATGTGTAAAGTGAACCATGTGAAAGAGGAAACTTGTGTAAAGAAAATGTGAAACTAAAGATGTGGGAGTATGTTATTGAAAACCATGTGAGACAAATCTGAAACCATGTGAAATCAGTAAACTCATGTTATCATTATTCATGTTATGTGTGCATAAATGCTAGAATCCTTGTTAGGGATGATTGGTGAAAACGAGCACATATAGCATGATACTGTTCACATGATATGTTTTATGCGTTATTGTAGCTTTCATGTATAGGTTTTCAGCCATGAAACTATATGAAATCAGCAACCTAAAGCATGTGAAAAGGTTTATGTAAGTTTTTAAAAACATGTAAATCCCTGCTAGTTGTGTTTCCCTTCATATGTGCATAATGTTCATGGTGGTAGCTCTCATGTTTTGATTCTTGAAAGATTAAAGTTTTATGAGAAAAATTAAATAGAGAGCATGTGATAGGTGAATTTTGTTCTTAGAAATCTGAAAGCATGATCCATGTATAAAATTGTAAACTTCATGATAGGTTGAATCTTTAAATCGACTAGCATGCTATGTGTTGCGAATTGTAAATGTGATGTAGAAACCACTAGGACTTGTACGTGAATGTTATGGGTAGTGTTTCTTGCTGAGTCCTTGGACTCACTCCTTGCTTCGGCATACAGGTATAGTTGGTGACACGGACACCGCTTGAGGAGACGGTGGAGATGGACTCCGAGCGCGGAGACTATCTAGTTTTGGAGTTCCTTGAGATTTGTGTATTGCATAGTATGTAACTTTGAAACATTGTACTAGAAGAATCATGAAAAGGATGTATAAGTGTGGACATTTGTATTTAATTTCAGCAATTTAAATCATGTGGATTTTTAGTTCTTTTATGTTAATTGCGAACTGCATGTATGTTTAATGTGGATGATGAATGAATGAAGACATTGTCTTTTACTTCCGCTACTCTGTTGTATATCGCGTGTATCTCAGCTGTTTGTATCGTTTGGGTAAATGTCCCACTGTGGCAGCACTCGCTTACCAACGTGGGTTGGTATAACCGTACCGGTGTAACGAGGGCCGTCACAGAGATTGGTATCAAGCGACCGGTTGAGATTACACATGAATATACCTAAGTCATCACCCCATTGCATGCTAAGTATGTCCACATGTGTAGAAAACACTAATAGGAAATGAAAGATAGATAAGAAAGGGGTTAGAGAACCTAGTAACCTAGCTCTAATGGTGGCTGAATTTTATTACAGCCATGGCTTCCCGTGGACGATGTGGAGGTGTGCCAGCTCGCGACGACGAGCAGAGGCGTGAGGAGCGGGCGGAGCAGCAGCCCCGGCCCCACAGGGTCCTGTGCTTCCCCCACCACTGCCTGTGGACCATGGAGTATTCATGCAAGGTCTGGTGCAAGCCATGCAGACGCAGGCCCACACCCAGGCAGCACTCCAGGCCCAGTTGGAGGCCCAGGTAGAATAATGAAACAACCTAGTAGTTTGCTATTTGTTGCATGATATTGTGTTTATTGTATATTGTTATTGTTTAATGTAGCAGGCTCGACCCCAGCTCAGGACCGTGGTCGACCTTCCATCATGGAGCGATTCAAGAGGATGACCCCACCCTCTTTTAAGGGGGAGAGTGATCCGCTATTGGCAGAAAGCTGGATGAGGGAGACGGAGAAAATCTTTCGAGCTATCAGGTGTCCTGATGAGGACAAGTGACCTTAGCCACCTACATGCTACAGGTATGTTTTGGTTTATGCTTGTATGTTGCTGTCAAGTTAGAATTTGTTAGTTGGTGCTTATGAAGAGGTATTGCAGGAGAGCTGATGTATGGTGGTCCTCCCTACTGCGTACGCGCTTTGAGGACGGAGCAGTAGACGTAGCGGGGATGCGTTCGTGAGGCTCTTCCGAGCCAAGTTCGTCCCAGAGCATATCCAGGACAGATGGAGCAAGAATTCCTTTCCCTGACGCAAGGATCAATGACCGTCCTGGAATACGAGGCAAGGTTTTCTGAACTTTCTAAATATGCCCGCATATAGTAGAGGATGAGCGCGGAAGACCAAGAAGTTTGTGATGGTCTCAAACCATCACTGAGGACGAGACTCGTGGCGTTTGACCACCGCACGCTAGACGAGGCCCTCAGCGCAGCCTGCAGACAGGAGGGGGAAATGGAATATCTGGAGGAGAAGAAGGCGTCGCAGAAGAGGCCGGCAACGACATTCCAGCGGCAAGATAAGAGGAAAACGGTGTACCAGACACCGCAGAAACCAATGACAGTCAGCAACTCTCAGGTACCTCTGTACGTTCCCCCGGTGCGAAGAAAGAGTGTCCCCATTGTGGGAAGACACATGAGGGTCCGAGTGTTGGTTAGTAGGGGTAGATGCCTAAAGTGTGGGAGCAACGACCACAAGATCAAAGAGTGCCCAAGACTCCAGCAGGGAGCTCAGCGTGGAGCGCCAGTACAGCAGAGCGGCAGCCGCGCCAGCTACAGGATGACTAGGAAGGCCTCGAGCCCAGCTCGAGTGTTTGCGTTAGCTCGTGAGGACGCCGAGCAGGCGGAGCATGTCACCGAAGGTACAGTTTTACTTTTCGGTGTGCACGCTCGGGTTTTGTTTGATACGGGTGCTACTCACCGTTCATTTCCGAGCGGTTCGCTAGGCAGTTAGCCCTAGAGTCAGGCATAGATTCTGAGGAGTTAGAGGTCCCTTTGTCGTGCACACCCCTGCGGGTACGGTATCGACTAGGAAGTGCATTCCGTCGTTACCTGTGTGTATTGAGGATAGATTCTCTAGATGGGTGTTTCTTCTTGCTAAAGATGAAGGACTATGATTGTATCCTTGGTCGGATTGGCTAGAGGAGCACTATGCGTTAGTGGATTGTCGTAGGAAGAAGATTGTTTTCCGCATTCCTGGTGAGGATGAGTTCTCTCATCCTTGCCAAAGAACTTAGCGGGAAAGTTAGTTATCTCCCATGAAGGCGATGCGCATGGTGAACAAGGGTTGTGACGCATTTCTTGCCAGCGTTATGCTAGTACCCGATGCTGGTCGTCACGACTCTTGCAAAGATCGAGGTGGTGCAGGATTTCCAGATGTCTTCCCGACGACTTGTTGGATTGCCACCAGATAGGGAGATAGAGTTCACTATAGAGTTGCTTCCAGACACCTCTCCTATCTCGAAGGCCCCATATCGGATGGCCCCTGCAGAATTAGCCGAGTTGAGGAAGCAATTGCAAGAATTGCTCGATAAGGGATTTATTCGCCCTGGTGTTTCCCCTTGGGGCGCACCTGTATTATTCGTCAAGAAGAAAGAGGGTCACTTCGGTGTGTATTGATTATAGGAAGTTGAACCAAGTGACTGTGAAGAACAAGTATCCCTTACCTTGGATTGATGATCTGTTTGACCAGTTGAGAGAGGCATCAGTCTTTTCCAAGATTGACTTGCGATCTGGTTATCATCAGTGAGGATTAGAGTGAGGATGTGTCAAAGATGGCATTTAGAACCCGTTAGGACATTATGAGTTTTTGGTTCTTCCTTTCGGATTGACCAACCCCCCGCAGCGTTCATGGATCTCATGAACCGGGTGTTTAGTCCGTATCTAGATAGCTTTGTTGTTGTGTTTATTGATGAGTGTTGGTCTATTCTCCGGATGAGGCCACACACCGTCAGCATTTGAGGTTAGTCTTAGAGGTTCTCCGTGAGCACAAGCTGTATGCGAAGTTCAGCAAGTGCGAGTTCTGGTTGCGCGAGGTTCATTTTCTCGGGCATGTTATCTCCGGTGCTGGTGTAGCTGTTGATCCAGCAAAAGTCCAGGCGGTTATGGATGGGAGATTCCCAGGACCCCTTCGGAGATTGTAGTTTCCTTGGGTTAGCTGGTTATTATCGGCGATTCATTGAGGGTTTCTCATCCATCGCCGCACCTTTGACAAAGCTGACCAGAAAGGGTGAGAAGTTCGTATGGTCTGAGGCATGTGAGCGCAGCTTTCAGCTATGAAGGCTAAGCTTACTTCTGCTCCGGTATTGGTATTGCCTAGTGTGGTCTAGAGGCTTTGCCATTTATACGGATGCATCTCAGATGGTTTAGGCTGTGTGCTCATGCAGCAAGAGAGGGTAGTGGCTTATGCTCGTCAGTTGAAGGAGCATGAAAGGAACTATCCGACTCATGATTTAGAGCTCGCAACTGTGGTTCATGCACTAAAGATCTGGAGGCACTATCTTTATGGTGTCAGATTTGAGGTGTTTACCGACCACAAGAGCTTGAAGTATCTTTTCTCCCAAAAGGAATTAAACCTGAGGCAGAGGAGATGGATTGAGTTCTTGAAGGACTATGACTTCGACCTTCAGTATCATCCTGGAAAGGCGAACGTCGTAGCGGATGCTCTTAGTAGGAAGAGGTCTTCGCTCCAGTAGGATTGGAAGATGTTGGAGGATGCAGCGTGCTCTATGACCGAGTTAGAGCCATCGTTGTGTCAGGCTTTTGTAGCTCAGCTATCCCTTAGATCCACAGTCTTGGATGAGGTGATTGAGCAGCAGAAAGCCGATCCTAGATTGTTAGAGTTAGTGGGTAAGGCGGCCATTGCTCGTGATGAGGACGGTGTGATTAGATTTCAGCACCGTGTTTGTGTTCCCGATGTGGTAGATGTCCATGAGCACGTGTTAGCGGAGGCTCATAGATCGCGATTCTCTATTCATCCGGGTAACACTAAGATGTATCAAGACCTGAAGAGATCATTTTGGTGGTCCGGCATGAAGAAGGATGTTGCGGATTATGTGTCTAGATGTCTAGTATGTCAGCAGTGAAAGCCGAGCGGCAGCGACCATCCGGCCTTATGCAGAGGATGGATATCCCCGTATGGAAATGGGAAGCTGTCACTATGGACTTCGTTTCGGGTTTGCCTCGATCTAGAAGGGGCAATGACTCGATTTGGGTAGTTGTAGATAGGTTCTCGAAGACTGCTCATTTCTTGCCTATGAAGAAGAAGCAGTCAGTAGAGAGTTTAGCTAGATTGTATGTTAGCGTATCATTAGATTGCATGGTGTGCCGAAGTCGATCATTTCGGATCGAGATCCGAGATTTACTTCGAGATTGTGGAAGGGTCTTTAAGATGCGTTAGGTTCGGAGCTTAAGCTCAGTTCGGCGTTTCATCCCTAGACCGATGGACAGTCCGAGAGGACTATCCAGACGCTCGAGGATATGTTGAGAGCGTGTGTTCTGGATTGGAAGGATGATTGGGAGCGTCATTTACCTCTTGTGGAGTTCGCATACAACAACAGCTTTCATGCTAGTATTGGTATGGCTCCATTCGAGGCGTTGTATGGTAGGCCCTGCAGATCTCCTTTATGTTGGGAGGAGACTGGTGATAGGCAGTTGATCGGATCGAGTTAGTTCAAGAAACTTCGGATAAGATTCAGCTTATCAGGAAAAGGCTTGTTGCGGCACAGGATAGGCAGAAGAGTTATGCCACAACAGGAGAAAGGATTTGGAGTTCGAGGTTGGCGATCATGTCTTCTTGAAGATATCGCCTACTCGAGGTGTTGTCAGATTTGGCAGGCATATCAAGCTAAGCCCTAGATTCATTGGCCCATATGAGATTCTCAGACGTTTGGGCAACGTGGCGTACGAGCTAGCTTTGCCCCCAGCTTTGGCTAGAGTTCACCCTGTATTCCCGTATCTATGCTCAGAAGTATGTCCGAGATCCGTCTCATGTGATTAGTCATGAGCCCGTGGAGATCCAGCCAGATCTTTCGTATGTCGAGCAACAGTAGCCATTCTTGACCGAAGGTTCAGCACCTCCGAAACAAGAGTATTGCGTCGGTGAAAGTTCTATGGCGGAACTTCTCACGTGAGGAGGCTACGTGGGAGCTTGAGGATGCGATGAAGAAGAAGTATCCCCTTTTGTTTGAGTAGTGTCATTCTAACTTCGAGGACGAAGTTTCTTTAAGGGGGAGAGGGTGTAGGACCTCTAATTCCGTCGCATTATTTGTATTTATGTGTGTATGTTTGTGCTTGTGTATGTATGTACATATTTACGTACGCATTAATTAGTATAATTACGTGTGCATATGTTTATATTAAACATAATAATGATGTATTGCATGATGATAGTATGGATATACCATATGTATATTGCATGTATATATGCATGGTATGCATGGTTTTCTACATAATTTAGAGTTCTGGCCGAAGGCCACCTTGGCGTCAAGCCCAGGCCGTTTAGATGGTGTCAGCATCCAGGCATGGACGCCAACACTTATCCTGGCGTCCAGCGATGTGGACGCCAATTCTCTGACCTGCATGCGCAGCAGAGCTGCAAGCTTCTGAAACAAGAATGGCCACCCATTGGGGGATGTCCCCCAACGGCTCTGAGGGTGTCCCATCACCCTAGTGAGTGGGAGAGAGACCCTCCTTATTGTCTAAACCCGAAGTGGCCTCTCCCACTCTTCCCTTCACCCTTGTAAGGAGAAAAGGAGAAAAACCCTAGGAGGAAAACTGTGAGAAAATCCCATCTTAGCACCCTCAAATCCGACCCCATTGGAGCTTGATCTGGAGATCTACTGCGACAAGAAGGAAGCTGGAGCAAAGGAGAAGTCTTCCCCATCGTCCCCTTGCTGTGGAGTTCATCCAAGAACCCGGAGGAAGGTGACCTTGGAGGCATTTCTGCAACTTTCTTGGGACTGCCCAAGGAGGTCTTCACCGAGCCCTAGATCCCTGGAGAATTTTTGAAAGGCAAGTGACCTATCCATGGTGTTCCCGTATGAGTCTAGGTTGTTTCTATGATTTTTATGGAATTTTTCCTCGAGTCCTAGACCCTCCAATTCACCCAAGATTCAGAGCTCGGGTCTGTGTTTCTGCACAGACCTGGTTCGACGGCAAGGTCCCTGGACGCCCCGATCATGCTTGGCGTCCATCGACCATGCCGCTGACCCTGAGTCAGCGGCCAGAGACCGCCGCCAAGTTCTTCTGGACAGAACAGTGAGCTGTTCTATCCCTCTTATACATTAACTTCGGTATGTTTTACGTGATGATGATATGGTAAACCTTATACTCTATGTATATTGTCCATTGTGGTGTGTGGATGAATGTGGTGTGATGGTGAATGTGGAAATATTGTATCCCATGAATTGTGAGCATAACTTGTTGAAAATTTTGCAAATCCATGTTCCATGATTAGATTAGTTGAATGTCTTGGTTGTAGTCTACTCATGAAGATTAGTGGGGCATGCATATGTGTTGCAATTTTGGTAATTCATCCATGCTTGCAAAATTTGCTAATAAAATCCGGTTCGATAAAATAGAAGCATGCAAGAATGGTTTGTAGTGACCAATCCATAGATGTATGAATTAGGGTAATTTTGTATTCTAATTCATGCATATGTTAGTAACTTATGTTTAAAACAGTAAGTGGCAAATTGCAAGATGTGTTAAATTCCATGTTAACTTAAGTTGTGAATAACATGCAAAATTAGGCGTTTGATCTTCTGTAAATCCTATTTAGCTCAGAAAAATCTGAAAAATTAAGGGTATGACCTTGAACCCGAAAACAGCATGTGGTTAAAATTTCAGGTCGTTTGAATCAGTAAATAAAAAGTTATGTATTTCATGTGAAACGTGATAATCTACGTGTATTATCGTCGATGTGATTAGTTATCGTTAAAACCAGCTTGATTGGTGAAATTACTGTGTGTTAATCTCCTGAAATTATGTAGTGCCATGTTAGAAACAGAAATGTTCATGTGAGTGAGAAAGGGAATGAAAGGAGAAGAGTTATGTGTAAAACCATGTGTAAAACGGTAAATGTGTAAAAGTGTAACTGTGCCAATGTGATACTGCTTCCGAGAAGGAAGTGGAGCTGTATCAGGGAAAAGTCCCCCTGAGAAAGTTCAGTGTGTTAAGTGACCCTAAGGGCATTAGGGGGAAATCTTGGAGGTGGACAAGTACCACTGGTTAGGGTGGAGACTTGTTCTCCCGTCTGCGCAGTCCAAGAGTCGCCATTGGAATGCCTAGATGGCGTCTATGTGTAATGTGATGTGTATATGTCCTTCTTTGGTGGTTTGGACTATGTGTCACGGCACCCAAATATGTGTAAAGTGTAATGTGAAATGTGTATGTGACCATGTGTAAATGTGTAAGTGACAATGTGAATGTGTATGTGTAAAGTGAACCATGTGAAAGAGGAAACTTGTGTAAAGAAAATGTGAAACTAAAGATGTGGGAGTATGTTATTGAAACCATGTGAGACAAATCTGAAACCATGTGAAATCAGTAAACTCATGTTATCATTATCATGTTTATGTGTGCATAAATGCCTAGAATCCATGTTAGGGATGATTGGTGAAAACGGGCACAATATAGCATGATTACTTGTTCACATGATATGTTTTATGCGTTATTGTAGCTTTCATGTATAGGTTTTCAGCCATGAAACCATATGAAATCAGCAACCTAAAGCATGTGAAAGGTTTATGTAAGTGTTTAAAAACATGTAAATCCCTGCTAGTTGTGTTTCCCTTTCATATGTGCATAATGTTCATATTGGTAGCTCTCATGTTTTGATTCTTGAAAGATTAAAGTTTTATGAGAAAATTAAATAGAGAGCATGTGATAGGTGAATTTTGTTCTTAGAATCTGAAAGCATGATCCATGTATAAAATTGTAAACTTTCATGATAGGTTGAATCTTTAAATCGACTAGCATGCTATGTGTTGTGAATTGTAAATGTGCATGTAGAAACCACTAGGACTTGTACGTGAATGTTATGGGTAGTGTTTCTTGCTGAGTCCTTGGACTCACTCCTTGCTTCGGCGTACAGGTATAGTTGGTGACACGACACCGCTTGAGGAGACGGTGGAGACGGACTCCGAGCGCGGATACTAGCTAGTTTTTGGAGTTCCTTGAGATTTGTGTATTTCATAGTATGTAACTTTGAAACATTGTACTAGAAGTATCATGAAAAGGATGTATAAGTATGGACATTTGTATTTAATTTCAGCAATTTAAATCATGTGGATTTTTAGTTCTTTTATGTTAATTGCGAACTGCATGTATGTTTAATGTGGATGATGAATGAATGAAGACATTGGTCTTTTACTTCCGCTACTCTGTTGTATATTCGCGTGTATCTCAGCTGTTTGTATCGTTTGGGTAAATGTCCCACTGTGGCAGCACTCGCTATACCGACGTGGGTTGGTATAACCGTACCGGTGTAACGAGGGCCGTCAACAAAATACCACTATGAAGTGATCCAAATACGGATGAAATATTCTGTTCATCAAATTCATAAAAGCTGCTGGTGCATTAGTTAACCCAAATGGCATCACAACAAACTCATAATGCCCATATCTAGTGCGAAGTGGTTCTCAATGTCTTCTTCTCTAATTCGCAATTGATGATATCCTGACCTCAATCTATCTTAGAAAATACCTTGTCTATTGCAACTGATCAAACAAATCATCATCTAGGAGAGGATATTTGTTCTTATTGTGACTTTATTCAACTGCCTGTAATCTATACACATCCTTAAGCTGCCATCTTTCTTTCTGACAAATATACTGGCGCTCCCCACGGTGACTGACTAGGCCTGATAAAACCTTTTTCTATCAACGCTTGCAATTGCTTCTTCAATTCTTTCAATTCTGCTGGCGCCATTCTATAAGGTGCTTTAGAGATAGGTAAACTGCTTGGCTACAATTCTACAGTAAAATCTACTTCTCTGTGCGGAGCTAGCCCTGGCAACTCTTCTGGAAATACATCTGCAAATTCTCTAACCACTGGCACTGAATCTACAGACTTACTAGACTCAACTAGACTAGCTGACGCAAGGTAGGCTACACATCCCACATTAATCAACTTTTTAGCTCTAAATACAGAAATAATAAACTTGGGAGTGTAAAAAGGCATACCTTGGAATTTAAACACTTCACCATTGGGTCTGCAAAACTTGACTCTATTTTTCCTGCAATCAACCATGGCCCCATAGGCTTCTAACCAGTCCATACCCAATATCACATCATAATCTTTCAATGTCAACACATATAATCTTGCTGGCATCTGATTTCCATGAATAACTAATGGGACCTCTTCTAGAAAACTGGAAGTAAGCATATATCCTCCTGAAGGAATCTCTACCACTAACTCACAAGACCTTTCTTCTAAAGGATGCACTATACTATCCAGAAAATCTTCAGAAATAAACGAATGCGAAGCACCCGGATCAATTAACACTCTAGCAGTAAAATCAAAGAAAGGTAATATAACTTCAATGAGATTGGATGCCTCCGCCTGTGCTCGAGTGATTGCCATCACTCGGCCCCGTCCTCCTCTCTGGTACGGTACACCTCTGCCTTGCTCTGCTGACCGTTGAGGGGGCTGCTGCTGCTGAGTCCCTCTACCATAAGTCTGCTCTCGAGGATATGGACAATTCCTTGCTAAATGTCCCAGCTGCCCACAATTATAACATCTGAAAGTTGGGTATGTCGTAGGCTGCCCTGCTGTACTTTGCTGAGATTCCTCTGGAACTGGTGGCCTGTAGCCACGACCCTGCTGAAAGCCCTGCTACCTGCCTCTTCCACGGCCTCCTTGGAAGAATTTCTTGATCGCTTGCCCCACTTTGCTCTTCCAGATGACGAAGAAGCTTCGGAAGGTGATTTCCCTTACTGATTCCTCCTGACGGCTGTGGATGCTGAAAGCTGCCTGAACCTAAACCACCTGTCTGAAACTGCCCCTGCTTGGCCCTAACAGTCCTCTCCAGTATTGCTGCTCGCTGTGCTGCTTCTTCCACTATTCTACACATTAATGGAATCACCGCAGCCTGTAATTCTGCCCTCAGATCTCGGATGAAGTATTCCACCATCATGGTATTATCAGTTACCACATATGGGGCATACCTGCTCAAGGCCATAAACCTCATCTGGTATTCAAGCACCGAGAGATTCCCTTTGAAGTGTCCTGAACTTCTCCCCCTTCATCTGCTGGATCTGTATTGGGAAGAAAGAATCATTAAAAACTGACAAAAATTCTGACCATGGATAGTGTCCTCCGTTCTGCCTGTAAAAACTGTCTGCATCTTTAAGCCACCATTCTTACGCAAATTCTCGTAGCTGATATGCTGCAAGAATCACTCTATCTTCCTGGGGACATCTCATTATCGCAAATACCCTCTCAATCTCATGTATCCAATGCTCTGCTGTATCCAGGTTGGGGCCTCCTGAGTATGTAGGGGGCTGCAACCTTAAAAACCGCTCCACAAGTATTGTAGTCTCCTCTCTGATAGCTGGCCTCGCTGGAAGTGCCAGGTGTATAGGTACTACAGAAGGTACCTCTACTCTAGATGGTGGTGGAACTGAGGCTACTGGCACTGCCTCCTCTGGAAGTGGTGGTACTGCTACCGCTGGCTGCACCGGTGGCTGCTGATCTAATCTCATCCCTATATCTGTCAAGCTTTCCCAAATTCTCTCTATCATTCTGTGCGTAGGGTCTTCTCCTGATCCCTCTCCTCCACCTCCCCAATCTCTCCTTTCTGCCATCCCTAACTCAGCACAAACATCATTTCATCGACACAACATACGATAAATTAATACAAAACCTAGGTTGCTACCAGCAGTGGGTTACAATAGAGACATGGCTATGCAATTTCCAATTCCTTTATATCCATATGGACTTTGCTCTGATACCAACTGTGACGGCTCTCGTTATTCAGACCCGTTAACCCAATAACGTGCCTAATACGAGTCCGCCTCCCGCGACCGGGCCGAAGCCTCGCAAGGGATATCAAATTACTAGTCCGCAGGAATGTAAGGGAACCAGCTCAAATATATAAAAGATTTGCCAATATCACAATATTTATTAGAAATGTACATAGCCATAGCACAACTTTAACCAAATTACAACAACAACCTGGGGCATATCCCGAGGTGTACAACAGAAAAGTAAATTACACTACCGGTGGTGCAGACCCTCCGCTACGGTACGGCTCAGAACTAGACGACGGGTGTGAGGTCTCCTGCTCTCCCTCACCTGAAAGAGTAGGGGGTGAGCCTCTCGAGTCACTGGCTCAGTGGAGAAACTCCCTAGAAACTGAGCAAACCAACATAAATAGTAAAGCAGGAGATTATACTAACAATTCATAGAACTATGTAGCAGGATATAAAGCTATAAATACCACTTACCATTTGCCGCTTAACAGAAACCAGTAATGATAAATAACGGCAACCCAAACAAGTGTACGAGCTACAGTAGGAAAACGCCTCACTCGGGCCACGTGGACTGGTTCACGACACCAGCTACTGACCCGGACAAGCAACACAGGACTACCTCTCAGTCTCGCAGCCATGGACGAAAGGTCCAGCTACTGCTCCACTAAACCAGAACAAATAACTGTGGAGTCCAACTAAACCACCACAACCTGCAGGCCACACACCCCGCAGGCCCATGCCTGGCACCTTTAGGGACTCTGGCCTGAGCTCCCTAAAGTGAGGCACTGGAAAATAGGACTAGCTGGGGCCCAGTACGTCTACTGGTGTCCGTCTACCCCAACTACGAGCGCGCTACAAGCGACAACACAACAAACTCTCGCTAGTCGCTGTCCCACTGCCGTCTTTCCCTCAACCGGACGTACTACTCAACATAAGAGTGAGGGTGTCCATGAAGATGAAAAACCTCGACGGTACTCAGTACCGGGACAAGCCCCGAGCACACACGTGCCTGGCTCACACAAAACCTGGGCTCCTAACTGAAGAGGTATCCACGGTAGGCGTCAAACTACATGCCACGTACACGGAAACCACGTGCACAATGCACAAGCCACGTGAAACCTCCGCGTAAACCACGTGAACACCATGCCAACCACACACACACACGCTCCCCGAGCGTTGAGAGTGCCAATGCACCTCTTACCATTACCACACATACATATACGATAATCCGATAATATCACACTAACAAACCCATGCATAAAAAAAGCCTCGGCTGTGACAGCGACGGGGTCCAGTGTCGCCTTCAGAACGCGACTGCCCGATATGTCGCCTTAGAAAACAAGAACACGATGTATCGTACGGTCACGACAGTGTCGCGATGCCCAGGTCTGTCGCCTTCACAGTCACAAACCCTAATCCAGAATCCATCATCCGGATCACCCCCAAAACCCTTATAATCTATGGTTTTCGTTCCATTTACATGCTTTAATGTGTTCCTACACATGCCATCTATTGTTTAAAGAGCTAGAAACACATCATTCACAAACACGAGCAATCCACGGATTCAAACATGGGAAATCTCCCTACTTTCGCGAAGCAGGTGAAGTATGGATCCATACGTTTCCCCCGCTCCACACAACGTCCTCGCAGAGAGAACACGCCAAACCAAGTCCCAACAAGTCGAATCGCCCAGAAATCCTCCAGCATAACCCCCTGGCCGAGTAGAGCTCATGTGAGCTTTGTTCTGCTGGGGTTCTATAAAAACTCCTCACAGTTAAGAACGCGATGCCACACTATGTCGCGACCTTAACGTGACGCACCAGCCCGTCGCCTTCAGTAAGCCGACGTCAGCAAGCTTGCCCTATGCACAACACGTGGCGCACATGCAGAGGAAGACTAAAAACAGAGGTTTCATGAACATGACGCCCTGGGATGTCACGTTCAAAACGCGACGCCCTTCACTATCGCGTTCACAGACAATGAATCAGTTATCTCTTTGGGCCCAAACTCTGGCCCATAGAGCCTCACCACCTGCAGAAAACACCTGCTACACACGTCATTGGCCACACACTGGCCTCCATACACATAAGAAGACGATCCGAACGGCCGGAACGTCACAACATGTGCAACACCCCCCTCCGACATCACACAAACACATACATAACCTATGATCGGAAGAGGGGTTACGCTGACAAACTTTCATTATGGGTAGATAAATCCGTGTAATGCTCAATCATTAGCAAACCATTCCACAAAGGTATCTTTGAACATATTATACTTCACCAGGTAACAAAGTATTAATACTCATTATTTACAAAAGACAAGTTTCTCTCTCTCTAACTTAATACATCATCAACTAAAAGAAACTACTAAAACTACACTATTCTTCTTCATCTCTTCGTCGTCCGCAGCAGAATTAGGATTCACATGTAGCTGAGATTATACACACCATCAATCTGAAAGGGTTGGAGGAAACAAAGGCATGAGTCGAAAGGACTCAATAGGTATCAGTAAACATAGCGTAGAAGTTCATTTGCAGAGCTGAATGAATATTCAAATAGTGCATACGTGGATCAAAACAAAATTGCTCATGAATTTCATACTTAACATAAACATATAGCCCAAGTTAATTTCATGACGGGCTCAAATGAATATCAGAACAAAAGTCATATTTGTCTTTCAAAATTCATATCATAACTTGATTTCGGAACAAACTTGACAGGCATCACTGCTCTCAAGAGGTTACTATATAATCGTAAATACATCCTCCGTGCCTAGGCGATTATAGCACCTTGAATCTTGTTCATTGCGCAAGAACGGGGTATACTTTTTTTTTTACCCACCATCGTCAGTCCATTGACTTGGATTTACATACGTACAAACTGTCGCCCTCAGCTGATCACAAGTAGCGGGTGCTACTACAAGTGATCCTAAACCCTCTTTTGAAGAGAGCACTGTCTTCAGATCATAAACTTATTTTCATGAGCATAACGGAAATGAGAAATCCAAAGGTAGTTTTGGTTAAGAATTAATACAAATATCTTAGTGACAAAGTAGCTCAGAGTTCAAGAGTATAAGAAAGACAATTGGCTGAGACAGGGTTATGACTCAAGCCAATAACTTCAGAAGATTTGAATTATATAAGAATCCAAAAGAAAATGAAGATCCATAATGGTCGTCACAAATTATTCACATCTGATGAGGTGCTTAACATATGAACTCTCAAGTGGTCAAGTTTTATAACCTCAGTTACCGAATACTGAAGAATAGACTCAATCGGAGTACTATTCGTAATTGCCAACTTTAAGAATAACTTAAGGGAGATTAAGGTACATAATGTGGGTAAACTTTGCATTAGTATGACAGTAAATACTAAGGTAAATGAGAGGGTAACTTCCTTGGCTTTTAGGCTGAAGTTCTAGCATGGATTTAGACATGAAAGGTGCAGAAATTCAAATCAGGGCTGTACCTGTCGACAGCCAAGAAGGGCCTGTCGACAGATGGCTGCAGACAGAGCTTTAGCTTGCTGGTCTGTGGGTACCTGTCGACAGAAAACAGAGGGCTGTCGACAGCTACACACAGTCCCAGTTTCTTTGGGTTCAGGAAAAACTGGTCTGTTGACAGGTATGGGCTGCCTGTCGACAGCCGCCTATTCCTCACTCATAAGTGACTTTGAATGCACTCTAAACATGCTGACCATGGAACCTATGAATCTAGGCATGATGTATATCAAATATAAGAGTCTAATTATAGCTCTCTCAGTGGTTTATAAACCGAACTAGCGAGACGAAACGAGAGGTTTGCAATTCAAGCTTGTCTAGCTAGAAACTAGACATAGAATATTGTTGGAAGTGTGGTCTTGATAGCAATGGATTATTGGGAGATTCTTACAAGATGGACACTAAAACACAAGATATTTAATGTTCCAAATCAAGGCTTGAGGTACAAACATCTGAATGGAAAGAAATCACAATATTCTAGGATATCGAAATTTCTAGAAAAACTCTATACATAAACTTGGATCATGGGTGGAAGAAGAAGCTAGAAACCTACTTAATCCGTAAGAGGAGTGGAGATTCTTCTTTGGTAATCACATAGTTCCAAAGGTAATTAGGGAATCAACAAAAGTTTAGAGTTACAATCACATATCAGATTAAACCAAGATTGGTCTATAAGCTCAAAGCCACTTGTGTAAGGCATGATCTTTATAACCAGAGCAGTGGGTAGAAGTATGAGGAGAAGATAGGAACCTACTTGATCATAGAGGATAAAACCTTTTCCTCGAAAGCTCACGGATAATGGAAGAATGGGATGCAGTCGTTGCAGTCCACAGGCAGTTACAACTTGTGGCTCGCAAGCAGTGGAAACAACAACTTCAGAGCAGGGCCTTCCTCAAAGCAACGACACCAACAACACTCCCCTCAGAAGAGATGCCCAGTGCAACAGAAATGGAAGAAAGAAGAGTTAAAACATCTGCCACGGGTAGTTTTTATAGCTCTTCCAGATTTCATGCAGGCCGGCACGTCAGCCGCACTGGTGTTGAGGTAAAAACCTCATTTCTCCACCCACAGCCACGTCTCCCATGCATACACTCTCTTGGTTACACGCAAGTAACCTTAATGATAGCCCAACCCCTTGGCTAAGCCTTATCCTAATGTGTGTTGGCTTCTCCTAAGCCTTACACGTAAGCATATGAAATTCCCAGAAAATCCTACCGTAAATAGCCCATAAATCAGCTGGGCCAAAGATCTTCATGTTTAGGTGATCTGAATCCATATCCATTTAACTTGAAATTTCAACCACAGACTAATAGGATGGTTTTACAAATTGTCGTAATTTTAATTTAATTTTTAGAATTTATTTTACACTGGGTGAAAAATCACCCCAAAAATAGTTGCGTCAGCTTAATCTCTAAATCCGTATGCCAAAAATTTCAAATAATTATATTTTTAATATCTACACAATTTTCTAAGAATTATGGTATTCTTAGATTTCATTTTTGTTATAGTTTTCCGGTGTCGCCCTGTCGGGGTGCATACGACTGGAAGTAGTACCTGGGTATGATAAAGTGTCTTAAACATACCTTAATCCTAAATATCACAATTTAAACCTAATCGGTTGCATAAACAAGAGTTTCTAAGCAAATCATGGTATTTAAAATTTTGAGGGCATTACATTTCTCCCCTATTAAAATAATTTTCATCCTCGAAATTGGAAAAATTTACTTACCAATAGTTGTGGATACTTTTCTTTCATCTCTTGCTCCAATTCCCACGTTTCTTCTTCGATGAATGCACTTTTCCATAAGATCTTCACCATAGAAACCGCTTTGTTTCTGAGGGCTCGTTCTTTCCTGTCCAATATTTTCACTAGTTCCTCTTGTACGGTTAAATCTGGTTGTATTTCCACATCTTCATAACTGATCACATGAGAGGGGTCCATTATGTATTTCCTCAACATAGATATGTGAAATACATATGAATATGCGACCAAGAGGAGGGTAGAGCTAACTGGTATGCTACTTCCCCTATTCTCCGTAATATTTCAAAAGGCCCTACATATTTTGGACTGAGTTTTCCTTTCTTACCAAATCTCATGATACCTTTGGTTGGAGAGATCTTAGAAATAGATGATCACCTATGTTAAACTCCAGTGGCCTTCTTCTTTATCAGCACACTTCTTCTGTCTGTCTTGAGCTATTAGCAATCTTTTCTGATTAATTTATTTTCTCTGAGCAGTTCTGAATTAATTTGGCCCAATGAGACTCTTTTCTCCCACTTTTGCCCAACAGAGGGTGATCTACAGGGTCTACCATATAATGCCTCATATGGTGCCATTCCAATACTTGTATGGTAACTGTTATTGTATGCAAACTCAATCAAGGGTAGGTAATCATCCAGCTACCACGCCAATCCAAACTACAGACTCTTAGCATATCTTCGAGTGTTTTGATAGTTCTTTCTGATTGGCTATCAGTTTGTGGATGATATGCTGAACTAAATTTTAATTGCGTACCCATGGCTGCCTGAAACTTTTCCAAAATCTAGCAGTAAATCTTGGATCTCTATCTGAAATATTGACAAAGGAATTCCATGAAGTCTCACTATTCTTTTATATACAATTCAGCCAAATCTTCTAATGATTGAGTCTTTATAATTGCTAGAAAATGAGCTGATTTAGTTAATCTATCCACAATTACCCAAATAGCATCATGCTTCTTTCTTGTCTTTGGCAAACCCATTATGAAGTTCATGGTTATCTGCTCCCATTTCCATATTGGAATTTCAATTAGTTGCATAGGCCCTGCTGGCTTCTGGTGCTCAGCCTTTATTTGTTGACATGTCAGACATTTACTCACAAATTTTGCTATGTCCTTTTTCATTCCATGCCACCAAAATTGCTTTTTCAATCCTGGTACATTTTAGAGCTACCAGGACGAATCGAATACTGAGATTTGTGCCCTTCCTTCAATAACTCACTTTTAATTTCTTCATTTTCTGGTATGCATATTCTATTTTGAAATCTAATTATCCCTTGACCATCTTCGATGTATCCTGGTTTGGTTACCATTTCTTTTAGTTTCTGATCTTGGTTCTGTGCTTTACCAATTCTATCTATCAGTGCTGACCTTATTGTCAATTGTGCCAATATCAAATTTCCTGCACCACATCTGGGTGAGTAATCATTAGATATGCCATTTCCTTCCACTGTTGGTGCAATTGTAGTGCCTTGATTTCTTTCTGCTCAAAGCATCGGCAACACGTTAGCTTTACCCGGATGGTAATTCACCGTAAAATCATAATCCTTCAAAAATTCTAACCATCTTCTTTGTCTCAGATTCAGTTCTTTCTGAGAAAATATGTACTTTAAACTCTTATGGTCAGTATAAACTTCAAATTGTTCTCCATACAAATAGTGGCGCCAGATCTTCAAAGAATGTATGATCACTGCCAATTCTAAGTCATGAGCCGGATAATTCCTTTCATGATCTTTTAATTGTTTAGAGGCGTAAGCTACCACTTTCCCATGTTGCATAAGAACACATCCAATTCCTTTTGAGATGCATCCGTATAGACTGTAAATCCTCCTGATCCTTGAGGTAATGTAAGAATCGGAGCTGTGGTAAGCTTCCCTTTTAAATCCTGAAAACTGGCCTCACATTTCTCATTCCACACAAGTGGGGTCTCTTTTCTAGTTAACTGAGTCAAAGACATAGCTATAGAAGAAAAACCTTCAATAAATCTCCTATAGTATCCAGCTAATCCCAAGAAACTTCGGATTTCTGATGGAGTTTTGGGTCTTTCCCAATTTAGAACTGCTTCAATTTTACTTGGGTCTACTGCCACACCTTTTCCAAAAATTACATGACCCAAAAATTTCACTTCTTGAGCCAAAAATCACATTTACTTACTTAGCATACAATTGATGATTCCTTAATGTTTGTAATACAATTCTCAAATGCTCCTTATGTTCTTCTTCATTAGAAGAGTATATCAACACATCATCTATATATACCACCACAAAATTATCCAAATAAGGCTGAAATACCCTATTCATCAAATCCATAAATACCGCAGGTGCATTAGTTAATCCAAAGGGGAGTACTAAAAACTCATAATGTCCATATCTGGTTCTAAATGCAGTCTTAGAAATATCATCTTCTTTAACTCTCAATTGATGGTACCCCGACCTTAAATCGATCTTAGAGAATACTGTAGCAGATCGGAGTTGATCGAACAAGTCATCAATTCTAGGTAATGGATATTTGTTCTTGATTGTGACTTGATTCAACTTTCTATAATCAATGCATAATCTGAGGGATCCATCTTTCTTTCTAACAAATAATACCAAAGCTCCCCATGGTGATACACTTGGCCTAATAAAACCTTTATCTAACAAATCTTGCAACTGCCTCTTTAATTCTGTCAATTCGGCTGGTGCCATTCTGTAAGGAGCTATGGATATAGGTAGAGTCCCAGGTAAAAGTTCAATAGTAAAGTCAATTTCTCTATTTGGAGGTAATCCGGTTAGATCATAGGAAAAATTTCCGGAATTCTTTTACAACATCGATATCTTGAACTGATACCTGTTTATGTTCATTTGGTATAACCATCACACTTGCCAAATAACCTTGACAACCATTTTTCAGCCATTTCATAGCTTTAAGTGCTGATATAGTCTTCTTATTTCCATTATTCTTGGACATGTATAGCTAAAATCTGCTAATCCCGACCTTTTAAATGTTAAAACTTTCTTATGGCAATCTAATACGGCATGATTTTCTGCTAACCAATCCATTCCCAATATAATATCAAAATCTTGCATGTTATCCAGTACATATACATATACAGTAAGTTCACATTCTCCTATTTTTAGAGTTATTTCTGGGATAACAGAGGTAAGTGTGGCTATTTGACCAGTAGGACAGTCAAGTATCATGCTTCCTACTAATTTCTCTGGTTTTCGAGACATAGAATTAACAAATACCCGAGAAATAAAAGAGTGTGTAGCTCCAGGGTCAAATAACACTCTAGCATACATATTTTTGGTTAGGAGAATACCTTCAGCTACTGTAGGGGTGTTCTGGGGCTTCCTTTATCAGAGCAAAGACTCTAGCTGGTCCCTTGGGTGGTTGTCTTGGGGCTTGCTGGAAGTAAGGTTGTGGCTTTGGTGTCTTTGACTGGTCTGCTCTGACTGGACAATCCTTTATCATATGCCCTTTCTGACCACATCCATAACATTTTCCCGCTACTTTCCAACATTCATTACCAGGGTGTCTTCCTCCATATTGAGCGCACACGGGCCAACTCTTTTTCTGTTCTCCCTGCTTTGGTTGAATCAACTTTTTGCTTCTGACCTTTCGTTTCCTTGTTATACATTTTTCTTCTTACCCACATTGGTTTCTTTGTTTTTCATATACTCCTCAAATCAGATTCCACTATAAATGCAGTCTTCAGTGCCATAGCCATATTATGGGGATCTAGTGGAGCTACCCTGCTCCTCACACCGGGTTTCAATCCTCTCACAAACTTCTTTACCCTTATGATTTCATTGTCACAAATATGAGGTGCATACTTTTCCAGTTCAGTGAATTTGGTCTCATATTCTGCCACAATCATGTCTTTTTGCTCCAACTGTAAAAATTCCACTTCTTTCCTATCCTTGACATATGGTGGAGTGTATTTCTCATACAATTCTCTTAACTAATATTATCCCTTCTATTTCTAAATGCATTTCTCATGGCAGACTGCCACCATTCATCTGCTCCATCTTAGAGCATGTAAGTTGCCAACGTGACTTTGTCTTCTTCTTCACATCTAATTGCCTTAAATATCTTTTCCATCTCTCTAACCCATCCTTCTACAACCTCAGGCTGGCCATTTCCTTTAAAAGCTGGAGGTCCCATCTTCTTAAATTTTTCTAACAAAGATGTTCCAGTAATCCTTCCTCCATTCATGTCTTGTTGGTTCTTCATTAGTGTTTGCACTAACCCCTGAAATGACTACATAAATGTAGCAAAATCAGGAGTCCCAGTACTTCCTTCTTGAGAATTTCCGGCCAATGGGACATTGTGAACTTCCTCCCTAGAGCTTTCCTCATGCCTATCCTCACTGGATGTGTCGATAGCTTTCCCTTTGTCTGCCATTTCCTGGAACACCATCAAACACATCCAATTAATTCATACTAACTACTTAAATTTTGTTAGAACCAAAATGATCTTTAAAGATTCTAGAATACATACAAATGTTTTATTTATTTCCTTTGTGAAAATGGTCACAGAGATATCTATCACCCATAACCTTGCTCTGATACCACCTCTGCAACACCCCCCTCCGACATTACACAAACACATACATAACCTTGATCGGAAGAGGGGTTACGCTCACAAACTTTCGTTATGGGTAGATAAATCCGTGTAATGCTCAATCATTAGCAAACCATTCCACAAAGGTATCTTTGAACATATTATACTTCACCAGGTAACAAGTATTAATACTCATTATTTACAAGACAAGTTTCTCTCTCTCTAACTTAATACATCATCAACTAAAAGAAACTACTAAAACTACACTATTCTTCTTCATCTCTTCGTCGTCCGCAGCGGAATTAGGATTCACATGTAGCTGAGATTATACACACCTTCAATCTGAAAGGGTTGGAGGAAACAAAGGCATGAGTCGAAAGGACTCAGTAGGTATCAGTAAACATAGCGTAGAAGTTTCATTTGCAGAGCTGAATGAATATTCAAATAGTGCATATGTGGATCAAGACATAATTGCTCATGAATTTCATACTTAACATAAACATATAGCCCAAGTTAATTTCATGACAGGCTCAACGAATATTAGAACAAAAGTCATATTTGTCTTTCAAATTCATATCATAACTTGATTTCGGAACAAACTTGACAGGCATCACTGCTCTCAAGAGGTTACTATATAATCGTAATACATCCTCCATGCCTAGGCGATTACAGCACCTTGGATCTTGTTCATTGCGAAAGAACGGTATATTTTTTTTATTACCCACCATCGTCAGTCCATTGACTTGGATTTACATACGTACAAACTGTCGCTCTCAGCTGATCACAAGTAGCGGGTGCTACTACAAGTGATCCTAAACCCTCTTTTGAAGAGAGCACTGTCTTCAGATCATAAACTTATTTTCATGAGCATAACGAAATGAGAAATCCAAGGTAGTTTTGGTTGAGAAGTAATACAAATATCTTAGTGACAAAGTAGCTCAGAGTTCAAGAGTATAAGAAAGACAATTGGCTGAGACAGGGTTATGACTCAAGCCAATAACTTCAGAAGATTTGAATTATATAAGAATCCAAAAGAAAATGAAGATCCATAATGGTCGTCACAAATTATCAAATCTCATGAGGTGCTTAAACATATGAACTCTCAAGTGGTCAAGTTTTATAACCTCAGTTACCGAATACTGAAGAATAGACTCAATCGGAGTACTTTTCGTAATTGCCAACTTTAAAATAACTTAAGGAGATTAAGGTACATAATGTGGGTAAACTTTGCATTAGTATGACAGTAAATACTAAGGTAAATGAGAGGGTACTTCCTTGGATTTTAGGATGAAGTTCTAGCATGGATTTAGACATGAAAGGGTGCAGAAATTCAAATCAGGTTGCACCTGTCGACAGCCAAGAAGGGCCTGTCGACAGATGGCTGCAGACAGAGCTTTAGCTTGCTGGTCTGGGGGTACCGGTTGACAGCAACCAGAGGGCTTTCGACAGCTACACACAGTCCCAGTTCTTTGGGTTCAGGAAAAACTGGTCTGTCGATAGCTATGGGCTGCCTGTCGACAGCCGCCTGTTCCTCACTCATAAGTGACTTTGAATGCACTCTAAACATGCTGACCATGGAACCTATGAATCTAGCATGATGTATATCAAATAGAAGAGTCTGATTATAGTTCTCACAGTGGTTTATAAGCCAAACTAGCGAGACGAAACGAGAGGTTTGCAATTCAAGCTTGTCTAGCTAGAAACTAGACATAGAATATTGTTGGAAGTGTGGTTTTGATAGCAATGGATTATTGGGAGATTCTACAAGATGGACACTAAAACAAAGATATTTAATGTTCCAAATCAAGGCTTGAGGTACAAATATCCGAATGGAAAGAAATCACAATATTCTAGGATATCGAAATTCTAGCAAAACTCTATAACATAAACTTGGATCATGGGTGGAAGAAGAAGCTAGAAACCTACTTAATCCGTAAGAGGAGTGGAGATTCTTCTTTGGTAATCACATAGTTCCAAAGGTAATTAGGGAATCAACAAAAGTTTAGAGTTACAATCACATATACAGATTAAACCAAGATTGATCTATAAACTCAAAGGCCACTTGTGTTAGGCCATGATCTTTCTAACAGAAGCAGTGGGTAGAAGTATGAGGAGAAGATAGGAACCTACTTGATCTTAGAGGATAAAACCTTTTCCTCGAAAGCTCACGGCTAATGGAAGAATGGGATGCAGTCGTTGCAGTCCACAGGCAGTTACAACTTGTGGCTCGCAAGCAGTGGAAACAACAACTTCAGCAGCAGGGCCTTCCTCAAGCAACGGAGCCA
Source organism: Colocasia esculenta (assembly GCA_014218235.1). NCBI lineage: Eukaryota > Viridiplantae > Streptophyta > Magnoliopsida > Alismatales > Araceae > Colocasia > Colocasia esculenta. The sequence goes on along the minus strand of JACBKR010001374.1, from coordinate 3,648 downwards.
ACAACACTCCCCTCAGAAGAGATGCCCAGTGCACAAAATGGAAGAAAGAAGAGTAAAACATCTGCCGCTGGGTAGTTTTTATAGCTCTTCCAGGTTTCATGCAGGCCGGCACGTCAGCCGCACAGGTGTTGAGGTAAAAACCTCATTTCTCCACCCACAGCCACATCTCCATGCATACACTCTCTTGGTTACACGCAGGTACCTTAATGATAGCCCAACCCCTTGTCTAAGCCTTATCCTAGTGTGTGTTGGCTTCTCCTAATCCTTACACGTAAGCATATGAAATTCCCCGAAAATCCCTGCCGTAAATAGCCCATAAATCAGCTGGGCCAAAGATCTTCATGTTTAGGTGTTCTAATGATATCCATTTAACTTGAAATATCAACCATAGACTAATAGAAGGTTTACAAATTGTCATAATTTTAGTTTAATTTTTAGAATTCATTTTACACTGGGTGAAAAATCACCCCAAAAATAGTTGCGTCAGATTAATCTCTAAATCCGTATGCCAAAAATTCCGAATAATTATATTTTTAATATCTCCACAATTTTTTAAGAATTATGGTGTTCTCAAATTTCATTTTCGTTACAGTTTTCCGATGTCGCCCTGTCGGGGTGCGTACGACCGGAAGTAGTACCTAGGTATGATAAAGTGTCTTAAACATACTATTACTCCTAAATATCACAATTTAAACCTAATCGGTTTGCATAAACAGAATTTCTAAGCAAATCATGGTATTTTAAAATTTTGAGGGCATTACAACAATGTCCCTCCAAAATGAAACATGTAGGCCAATGGGCTAGGGTACCTCTCAATCGAGGGGTTGATCGTCCTCTTCTTCCTTCTTCTCGTCTAGACTCGTGCTTTTCTTTGCATTCTGCGCGAGCAACTAACTTGGGGCTTTCACGAAGATTCCAATTGCTTGTTGGTTAGTCGGGTGTCTCTTTACCTTGACTCCCCACTTTTAAGTCCACTCCGCGTCATTTTCGCTTCGCCGTCACTTCATGACACCTTCGCTACACTTTCGCTATGCTCCCCTGCAAAGTGGAAGCTGAGGGGCAATCTATAGACACCCGTTTCTGGCCTATGAGTTGAACCACATTTCTTGTCATCTTAGTGAGCCCCTAGTTGGTCACTCACCTTGAGCCCACTATTAGCCTTGCTTTGAGCCCATTAAGAAGCCCAATTTCATTTAATCCCGTCCATTATCCTTTTAAAAGAGTCCTTGTGCCTTAATTGCCTATCATTCTCCCATTTTGATTGGCCATTTTTGAGAATAATCAATTTTCATTAACGCGACATATCGTGGCGACACGTTTATCTTGTCGCGCCCCCTTTGGCCGTCGCGACAGCCCATGCATATCCATGCACATGGCTTCCCAGACACGACACCTTCGGCGTTGTGTTCCTCCAGGTTGCGCCCCTGCGATATGTTGCGACTACAGCCGCGGCAACAGCCTCCGCAACCACCTCCACTTTATCCTCCCATGGCCTTATCTCTGTCCCATGCAACCTCCCAACCCCCATGGCCGCGGTTTGGGGTTGTGGGAGACTCTAGGAACCCCTTTGGACTCTCCCAATCCAGATTTAATGACAGTTATCCTTTATTTGGGGTAATTATCATTTTAAATGGGATATTCTCTCTCCAAGTCTATATAAGCAAGCGCCCCTCTCCTAGAGAAGGGACCCCCGTTTTTCCCCCCCAAGGGCTGTCGAAATTTTCTGTGACTTGGACTTAGCTCGTAGCTCTTCCATTCCTTCCAATTTTCCTCCTATTCCCTTCACCAAGCCATGCTCATTTCTTCATCCACAAGGCTTGGAGCTTAAGGAGGGTGACTTCTGAAGCTTCTACAGTGCTCAGGGATTTCATTTGAAGCCAGGAGTCGTCCCATACGAGGCTCTTTCTTCTCTCTCATCTCATTTCTTTCCCTCCATGCATGTTTATTGCTTTGTTAGATAGGAATTCATTTCCCTTTTCCTCCCACATTTTCCATATACCCAAGGGGTTAAAATCACCCCCAGGTCCGTTCCCCCATGCTTCATCTTTCCTTTTCATTTTCGATTAGATATTACGCTTATATGTTCTAATAGGTCTTCTTTCTTGTTTTCATTATTTTGGCAGGTACTTAGGCAACATCCACGAGGAGCTCTTATCTTCTGGCCGGCCAGAGGATGAGAAGAAGGTCCAATCACATCTCTCCCGCATTGCAGAGAATGCGATTGGGAAGGGCGACGCGATAGCATAGACGTGCCCTATAAGGGTGACACGACTTCGGCCTATCGCGACGGGGTTCCATGTCGCGATCTCAGTAAGTCCACAGTTCTCTTTCCCTTTCCTAGTGTAGTTAGCCCATACTATTTTCATCATTAGGCAACTATCTAGGTGGCGATCACATTCCTATTTCCATGCTCCTATAGCCGCATAGATATTTGCGTGTCTTGGGGGTCGCACAATCCCCGTGATTACAATTGGCTCTGATATTAGTGTTGTAACTAGACATTGAAAAGTTATAAAGAGAAGAGATTTCTTTAGTATTATTCATGTGCTATGTTTGATGTCTAGTACTTGCTCTGTACCCGTTTACTTGCAACTACCTCGCGTTCTAATATTCTGCGTCGGGGCGTGACAGTTTTTGTGGTATCAGAGCCTAGGTTGTTCTTAAGTATGGGATGATCTAGGTTGACCAGCCAACTAGAGTCAATTATCCTACCTATGTGAGTTGTGGTTAGAGCCAAGGGTAAATAGCTAAAATGAACTCACACATGCACGAATTAAATTTCACATCAATATCATGACAATAGTTATTTTTGTAGGAACTAGCAACAAAGATGCTGCCGAACGTGCTCAAATGAGGGCATGCAACAGACCATCCAAGAACTGACGCGCGCAATTGTGCAAGCTACCCATGGAGGTGGCAATCGGTGCAGGCGACCTGCATCATAACTTTCGGAGTCTGAATCCACCCAAGATCAGTGGATCCACGGATCCAGATGAAGCCAAGCATTGGCTAAAGGAAATGGAAAGGATTTTCTGTGTTATGCAATGTGCAGCGGGGGATAAGCTGCTACTAGCCACATTTCAACTTGAAAAGGACGTCCGCCGCTTGGTGGGAGTCTATTGAAGCGACCAGAGCTAATGGTCAGTTCACCTGGACCATGTTCAAAGAAGCTTTTAATTCTAAATACTTCTCGGAGTGTGTCCAAGAAAGGAAGGCTGCAGAATTCGCTGCTCTGAAACAGCGGAGCTTGACTGTGGCTGAATATGAAGCCCAATTCTCTAGACTGGCAAGTATGCTGAACACCTGGTGAACATGGAGAGAATGAAGGCTAGTGATTTCTTAACGGCCTTAATCCTCACTACATTACCCACTAGCACCTCTCTCGACATCCAGACCTACGCCGAGACGGTGAACGAGCTCAACTGCTGGAGATGCTACGGACTTCACCGACCGTATCAAAGGGAAGTTCGTAAGAAGGAAATGACTTCTGGGCCCTCATCTACCAAGCCGAACACTGGCAAGAAACGTCTTCAACATCATGGAGGGACCCAGCCAAGAAAGAAACCAAAGGTCTTCGTACCCAACACTCCATCCAAAAGCAACAGCAGCATTGTCCAAGCCATGCAAAGACCCACTTCCACCCGGTAC
>JACBKR010001373.1:0-52531 GCA_014218235.1 Colocasia esculenta | reverse complement strand
CATGACATGCTCTACATGACTATTCTCTCTAGTTATCCTTCCATTTAAGACATTAATTATTTAAACCATGCTTGTGTTCATGAGATATTAGTCCTACTAGGCGTTATTCGCACATCCTGCGTATTTATTTCATGTGTTCAGGTGATTCGGATCATGACCACACTCACGAGGATGGGACCGATGAGGAGGCTCAAGAGTGACCTTTCTGCAACCAGTGCTGTCTAGTAGTAGTCTGTTAGTATAGTTAGAGTTAGTGAGTCAGTTAGTCATTATGAAATAGTTTGATTTGAATAAAGTACTATGGGCCCTAGTTTTTGGCTCTAATACGTTGATGTATAGTTAGTTGATGGATTATCAATGAAGTTGGATTTTATTTGGAATTATTTCAATTGTGACATGGTTTGTCATTTTTTTCTCGCTCTGTACTATTTAATAACTGTAATCCCGCTCCGATATTCCGCATTGGGGCGTTACACACACTCATTGCCTTGGCCATGCTGGAACAAACTAGAGGATGATCGGATTAGTATTTCTAATTTTGGACCTCTAAATCTAGTTAAGTTCTCCCTTTTAAACTAAACTAACTTGCTTAATGTGAATTTGAGCTCCGTGCTCATATCGGGAGACCGAATTGAACTTCGTCAGTTTCCACAAGTCACAATCATCGCCCTAGATGTGCTGGAACAATCCGGAAGGCAATCCATGTAACGTCGCGTGCTTTTAGGATCCTTATGGATCATGTGTGTAATGGTTGTGAAGGCCATTGTGAGGCCAATGTGGGTTGGTCGTGTGGTAAGTGCAGGTGTGCTGCAGGTTGGGTCCTGAAATAAAATGGGACCTGCTGCAGTTGAGTAGGAGTTGGTGGCCAGGTGTGGTCGTTGACTTGTAGGCGTCCATATGTGTTGACGTTTACTGTATGAACTTGGCGACAAGGGATATGGATATCTAGCCTTGGCGGTCTGATTGGCGACGACCATGTTGACGCCAACCTGTGTGACCTGAAGAATATAGTATACCCGAGAGTAGTTCCCTCAGCTCAATCTCCGTCTCCCTTGCCCTGTCTTCATGCCTCTCACTTCCTCACTACTTCTAAGAGCTGTATAAGGATAATTGGAGGAACGTGGAACGTGAGGCGGTGACGAATTGGCCAAGGAAACGCCGGAACGTGGTGCAATTGCCGTAGGAGCTCGCGGAGGGTTCAGTGTGAACCGGGAGAATTTAGGAGGTTTAAGCGCGTATTGAGGTAGGGAACGATCCCTTTAGTTCCTATAGGTTGTGATAATGCAATTGGAAAGCATGAATCTGCATGATAATGTGTTTTGGGTAAGGGTATCATGCGGGGAAAATGGGTGGTTTGAGCAATTTGAAGAAAAAACATGTTGTTTCGGTTAATTGGAATGCATGCATGTTAGAGGAAGGTTTCCTCTTGTTTTCCCGCAGTTTTTAGGGCCGAGGACACTTGTGGATTCGGCCTAGGGTTTTTGTAAGAATGGTAGCCGAGGAGCTTGGCGTCAACATCGTTTGACGCCAGGTTCATCAGCTGGGAACTAGACGGCCAAATACCTTTCCGTTTATATCCCATCGACGGCAGTCGATGTTGCCGTCAGCATGCTTTTGTTAAAATATTGTATATTGATATTTGTTATATCGAGCAGTGCAACGATAATTGTGGTGCACCAGTGCTCGTGGTTTCTGAGATTAGCGTACTGGGTACGCAGTTTTGGTTCTTTACGTGTTTACGTGGTGTTCACGTGTGGTGGACTACTAGTGCACGTCGTTTACGTGAGTCCTCACGTGGTTGTGTGTGACGTGCACGTGGTTTTGTGTACGTGGCGAGTAGTACGACGCCTACCGTGGTTACCTCTCCAGTTGGGTGCCCCAGGTTCTTGTGAGCCAGGCTGTTAGCTCGGGGCTTTGTCCCGGTACTTGTGTTGTACCGTCGAGGTCTGTGTCGTCTGACCTGGACACCCTCACACCTGTGTTTGAGTTGTACGTCGGCTGAGGGAAAGACGACAGTGGGACAGTGACACTGTGTTTGTCTTTAGTCACTTGTAGCGCGCTCGTAGTTGGGGGTACGGACACCAGTAGTCGACACTGGTCCCCAGCTAGTCCTTTTTCCAGTGCCTCACTCTAGAGAGCCCAGGCCAGGGTCTCTGAGGGTCCAGGCATGGGCCTGCGACCGTGTGGTCCGCAGGTGGTGGTGTTTAATTGGTCTCCATAGTTACTTGACCTTTTCACGTGGAGCGGCAGCTGGACCTTTCGTCCGTGGCTGCGAGACTGAGAGGTAGACCTATGATAGCTTGTCTGAGTCAGTCTCTGGTGTCGCGAACCAGTTCACGTGACTCGTGTTTGGCTGTCTCTACTTTAGCTTGTACACTTGTATTGGTTTGCCGTTTAATTATTACAGTTGTTTTTCGTGAGTCGGCAGACGGTGAGTACTTTTATAGCTTCATATCCTACTTAGTCGTTCTATATTGTGGTACTGTTTACTACTTTTGTACCTAGGTTTTTGTGTTTGCTCGGTTTTGGGGGGGTTCCCTACTGAGCCAGTGACTAGCGAGGCTCACCCCTACCCCCACAGGTGAGAGCGAGGAGAACGTTTCTCGACCGTCGTCCAGTTCAGAGCCGCGCGTAGTGGTGCAGGGTCAGTACCTCCAGTAGTGTAGTTTCCAGGTGTGTAGGTAGCAGCCCCAGCAGTGTAGTGTAGTTAGTTGTTTACTTTCTTTAGTTGTACCTCGGGGTATGCCCCAGGCTCTTGTACTTTCTTTCAGTTCAGTGGAAATATGGCTATCTAAACTTGTGAAATATATATATGAAATGGTGGGTTCATTTTGGTTACACGGACTGTGGTTTGGTATCCCTTGCGAGGCTTCGGCCCGTTCGTTGGAGGCGGACTCGGATCAAGTACGTTATAGGCTTAACGGGTTTGGCCGAGGTGTTCCGCCATAGTTGGTATCAAAGCAAGATCGTGTTAATATAATGGAACTAGAAAGATACATAGCGTTATTTCGGTCATTGTGTACACTGCTGGTAGGGGCCCTGATTTCTGATAATTTGTTGTTTTGTTTTGTTTGGTATGTGTTTATGTAGAAATTGAAATGGCTGATAGAAGAGATTGGGGTGGTGGAGGAGATGATCTAGAGGAGAGCAATCAGCATATGATAGAAAGAATCTGGGAGAGCCTTACTGATATTCAAAGGAGGATGGATCAGCAGGCGTCGGTACCATCGGTTGCAGTGCCACCTGGGGATGGAGAGACTGTACCTGTTGCTCCAGTCCCGCCAGGAGTGGAGGTGCCTTTTGTAGCACCTGTGCCACCACCACCACCAGTACTATTAGAAGAGGAACTAGTGATGCAAGTTGAGAAAGTTATGAGATTGCAGCCTCCTACTTATTCAGGAGGGCCGAATCCAGATATAGAGGAACACTGGGTTCATGAGATTGAAAGGGTCTTTGCGACCATGAGATGTCGGCCAGCAGCAGATAAAGTCGTGTTAGCTGCTTATCAGTTGAGAGGTTTTACATTGGAATGGTGGCGACTGAAGATGCAGACCACCTTTGCAGGCAGGACAGAAGAGGCTATCACTTGGTCGGAATTTGTTGATGTATTTAACGATACATTCTTTCCGATTCAAGTGCAGCAAGTGAAGAGATAGCAGTTTCGGACACTCAGCAAGGTAGCTCTTCAGTTAGAGTACCAGATGAGGTTTATGGCACTTAGCCGATATGCACCATATTAGTATCAGATAATAATATGATGGCTGAGTATTTTATTAGAGGTTTGAGAGTAGAGTTGCAGGATGCAATAGTACCTCTCATGTGTAAGACAGTGAAGAAGCAGCTCAGAGAGCAGCTACGTTGGAGAGGTCTATTCAGACTCGTCAGGCGGGCGAGTCAGGCTCAGGTAGTTTTCGGCTACCGCAACAGTCACAGTGGGTGCGAGTAAGGTAAAGCACCAGCAGGACCTTCTTCATCGGCTTTGGTAAATGGGGCCAGATTGAAGCAAAGCCATTTAAAGGCAAAGGAAGAGGATGGGGAGGTCGTCAGCAATTTCAGCAAGGTCGTGGTAGGCTAGAGGTGGAGGAGTCGCAGCAGAGTACTTCCAGGCAATCCATTACTCCACCAGGGTATAGATGTTATAATTGCAATTAGCCGAGGCATTTGATCTGCAATGCCCCTATCCGAGAGAGTATGGGTATGGAAGAGGTGTGCAGCAGCAGCAGTTTCAGCAGCCATAGGTAGGTCGTGGCAGAGGAGCACTGTAGCAACGAGGAAGAGGCCGGGTTATGGCTATCACCCGAGCCCAGGTAGAGGCATCGAATATGATCGAAGGTACTTTACCTCTTTATGATTATTCAACAAGAGTTTTATTTGATTCGGGTGCCTCTCATTCTTTCATTTCTGAAGAATTTCTGGATTGCTTGGCTCATCCTTTAGAAGAAAAGTCTTGTGAGTTAGTAGTGGAGGTTCCCTCGGGTGAGTTCCTGCTCACTTTGAGCTATATAGATGAAGCTCCTATTATAATTGAAGGGAACCAGATGCCGGGTCAGTTGTATGCCTTGCAGTTGTCAGATTATGATATTATTTTGGGTATGGATTGGCTTGAGACTTATGGAGCAATGCTAGATTGCGAAAGAAAAGGATCAAGTTTTGTCATCCTAATGGTGCAGTATTTGAATATCAAGGTATGCCTTTTTATACCTCTAAGTTTCTAATTTCTGCAATTAGAGCTAGAAAGTTGATAAATGCTAGATGTGTGGCTTATTTAGCCTCGGTAAGTCTGGTAGAGCTAGTCAGTCAGTTGAAGCAGTTCCCGTGGTTAGGGAATTTGCTGATGTTTTTCTGAAGAGATTGCCTGGTTTAGCTCCACATAGAGAGGTGGACTTTACCATTGAGTTACTGCCAGGTACCATGCCGATCTCTAAAGCTCCATATCGAATGGCACCAGCAGAACTTAAGAATTGAAAAGGTAATTAGAAGAGCTGTTGCAGAAGGGTTTATTAGGCCGAGTCATCCCCGTGGGGAGCGCCAGGGTTATTTGTGAAAAAGAAAGATGGAAGTTTTCATATGTGTATTGAATAGAAAATTGAATGATGTGACCATTAAGAATAAGTACCCGTTGCCGAGGATAGATGATCTATTTGATCAGTTGCAATTAGCAAAGGTTTTTCTAAAATTGATTGAGGTCGGGTACCATCAGTTGAGAATTAAAGAAGAGGATATAGATAAAACAACTTTTAGAACCAGATATGGTCACTATGAGTTTGTGGTTATGCCATTTGGCTGACCAATGCTCTTGCAGGTTTTATGGATTTGATGAATATAATTTTTCATCCGTATTTGGACCAATTCATTGTGGTCTTTATGATGATATTCTGATTTATTCAGCATCTGAAGAGGAGCATGCAACTCATTTGAGGTTACCCTGCAGTTGTTAAGGGATAACAGTTGTTTGCTAAATTCAATAAGTGTGAATTTTGGTTAAAAGAAATTCAGTTTCTGGGTCATGTCATCTTAGCTAAAAGAGTAGCAGTGGACCCAAGTAAAGTGGAAGCAGTGATGAGAGGGGAAGTGCCTAAGACAATAACTGAGATTAGAAGTTTTCTGGGATTAGCAGTTATTATAGGCGCTTTATTCAAGATTTTTCTAAGATTGCGGCACCTATGACCAAGTTGACCAGAAAAGGTGTGCCATTTGTGTGGTCTGGTGAATGTCAGAAAAGTTTTATGGAATTGAAGAAGAGGCTTACAACAGCACCCATATTGACTTACCGGCAGGAAGTGGTGGTTTTGTGGTTTATGAAAATGCTTCAAGGAGAGGACTTGGCGCAGTGCTTATGCAACATGGCACAGTGATAGCTTATGCGTCCAGACAATTGAAGCCGGCAGAAGAGAATTACCCCACTCATGATTTGGAATTGGTAGCAGTTGTGTTTGCTTTGAAAATGTGGAGACATTATTTGCATGGAGAGATATTTGAGATCTTTACAAATCATAAAATTTTGAAGTATATCTTCTCGCAGAAGGATTTAAATCTCTGTCAGCGCAGGTGGATTGAATATTTGAAAGATTATGATTTCAGTTTGGCTTATGATCCGGGTAAGGCCAAGTTGTAGCAGATGCCTTGAGCAGAAAGGCATATAAATCTAATGATGATCAAAGAGTGGAAGCTGTATGAAGAGATAGTGGAGAACTCCTTGTATGTGCCAGTAGTCAGCGACGGGCAGTACTAGCTACTAGTGCTGTAGAGCCGTCCTTGTATTGTCAAATTGTTGAGGCTTAGAGAGCAGATGTAAGTTTAGCTGAAATTGTAAAAATGGAAGGAGTTGCCATTGATGATAATTGTGTGGTTAGGCTCAGAGGCAGGTTGTTTGTTCCAGCTGAAAGAGAGGTGAAGCAGCGAGTGTTAGAGGACGCCCATAAATCCAGATATACTATCCATCCGGGTAGTACTAAAATGTACCATGATTTGAGAAAGCATTTCTGGTGGCCTCAGATGAAAAAGGAAATAGCAGAGTTTGTTGCAAAGTGTGCTATATGTTAGCAAATTAAGGCAGAGCACCAGAAGCGTGGAGGTTTATTGCAATCGTTGTCCATCCCACAGTGGAAATGGGATGATATTGCCATCGATTTTGTGGCAGGTTTACCAAAATCAAGTTCCGAGCATAATGGAATATGGGTATTTGTTGATAGATTAACTAAGGTGTGCAGATTAGTGGCAGTAAGTAAGTCTTGGACAGTGGACAAATTAGCAATGATTTATGTTGAAAGAATTGTTCCATTGCATGGTATTACGAAGACTATTGTGTATGATAGAGATCCAAGATTTACTTCTGGTTTTTGGAGAAGTCTACAGAAAGTAATTGGCACTGAGCTGAGATATAGCTCCGCTTATCATCCCAAGACAGATAGTCAGACAGAGAGGACTATTCAGACGATTGAAGATATGTTGCGGGCTTGATGTTTAGTTTGGGGAGGTAACTGGGAGCATCATTTTGGAATGGTTGAGTTTGCCTATAATAATAGTTATCATACCAGTCTTGGGATGGCACCGTACGAAGCTTTATATGGAAGGCCATGTAGAACCCCATTGAATTGATTTAGCAAACCACAGAAGTAGTGAAGCTTATTAAGAAAAAATTATAGGCAGCTCAAAGTAGGCAAAAGAGTTATGCAGATACCAGAGGAGACAACTTCAGTTTGAAGTGAGAGATTTTGTTTTCCTAAGAGTTTCCCCGAGTAAAGGTATTATGAGATTTGGTAAGACTGGAAAATTGAGCCCAAGGTATGTAGGACCTTTCCAGGTGATTGAGAGAATTGGGGAAACAACTTATAGGCTGGATTTGCCAGTAGATTTTGTAGATGTTCATAATATATTTCATGTTTCTATGTTAAGAAAGTGTATTGAAGATCCAGCTCAGATAATCAGTTATCAAGGTGGTCACCTAAGGCCGGATATGACCATGCCAGAGTATCCGGTGCAGATCACAGATCGAAAGATAAAGAAGTTGAGAAATAAAGAAATTGAGTTAGTTAAAGTAAGATGGGAAAATAGGTTAGGTGGTGAGGATACCTGGGAGTTAGCTGAGGACATGGCTAAGGGGTATCCCTATCTGTTTGAATAAGCTTTTGTATTTCTTTTTAGATGATAGTACTTGTAAAAGTGTGTATATTTAAGTTGTTTAAATTGAGTTGTGTTATGAATTTCGAGGTCGAAATATTCTTTTAGATGATAGTAATGTAACGTCGCATGCTTTTCGGATCCTTATGGATCATGTGTGTAATGGTTGTGAAGGCCAATGTGAGGCCAATGTGGTTTGGTCGTGTGGTGTGTGCAGGTGTGGTGCAGGTTGGGTCCTGAAATAAAATAGGACTGCTGCAGTTGAGTAGGAGTGGCGCGGCAGGAGTGGTCGTTGACTTTTAGGCGTCCATATGTGTTGACGTTTACTGTATGAACTTGGCGACAAGGGATATAGACGTCTAGCCTTGGCGGTCTAATTGGCGACAGCCATGTTGACGCCAACCTGTGCGACCTATAGAATATAGTCTACCCGAGAGTAGTTCCCTCAGCTCAATCTCCTCTCCCTGCCCTGTCTTCATGCCTCTCACTTCCCCACTACTTCTAAGAGCTGTATAAGGATAATTGGAGGAACGTGGAACGTGAGGCGGTGACGAATTGGCCAAGGAAACGCCGGAACGTGGTGCAATTTCCGTAGGAGCTCGCAGAGGGTTCGGTGTGAACCGGGAGAATTTAGGAGGTTTAAGCGTGTATTGAGGTAGGGAACGATCCCTTTAGTTCCTATAGGTTGTGATAATGCAATTGGAAAGCATGAATTTGCATGATAATTGTGTTTTCGGGTAAGGGTATCCATGCGGGGAAAATGGGTGGTTTGAGCAATTTGAAGAATAAAACATGTTGTTTCGGTTTAATTGGAATGCATGCATGTTAGAGGAAGTGTTTCCTCGTGTTTTCCCGCAGGTTTTAGGGCCGAGGACACTTGTGGAGTCGGCCTAGGGTTTCTGTAAGAACTGGTAGCCGAGGAGCTTGGCGTCAACATCGTTTGACGCCAGGTTCATCAGCTGGGAACTAGACGGCCAAATACCTTGCCGTTTATATCCCATCGACGGCAGTCGATGTTGCCGTCAGCATGCTTTTGGTTTAAATATTGATATATTGAATATTTGTTAGTATCAAGTGGTGCAACGATAATTGTGGTGCACCCAGTGCTCGTGGTTTCTAAGATTAGCATACTGGGTATGTAGTTGGTTGGTTCTTTACGTGTTTACGTGGTGTTCACGTGTGGTGGACTACTAGTGCACGCGGTTTACGTGAGTCCTCACATGGTTGTGTGTGACGTACACGTGGTTTTGTGTACGTGGCGAGTAGTACGACGCCTACCGTGGTTACCTCTTCAGTTGGGTGCCCCAGGTTCTTTGTGAGCTAGGCTGTTAGCTCGGGGCCTTGTCACGGTACTTGTGTTGTACCGTCGAGGTTGTGTCGTCTGACCTGGACACCCTCACTCCTGTGTTTGAGTTGTATGTCCGACTGAGGGAATGACGACAGTGGTACAGTGACACTTGTGTTTGTCTTTAGTCACTTGTAGCGCGCTCGTAGTTGGGGGTATGGACACCAGTAGTCGACACTGGTCCCCAGCTAGTCCTTTTTCCAGTGCCTCACTCTAGAGGGCCCAGGCCAGGGTCTCTGGAGGTGCCAGGCATGGGCCTGCGACCATGTGGTCCGTAGGTGGTGGTGTTTAGTTGGTCTCCACAGTTACTTGACCTTTTCACGTGGAGCGGCAGCCAGACCTTTCGTCCGTGGCTGCGAGACTGAGAGGTAGACCTTTGTTAGCTTGTCCGAGTCAGTCTCTAGTGTCGCGAACCAGTTCACGTGACTCGTGTTTGGCTGTCTGTACTTTAGCTTGTACACTTGTACTGGTTTGCCGTTTAATTATTACAATTGTTTTTCGTAGTCAGCAGACGGTGAGTACTTTTACAGCTTTCATATCCTGCTTAGCTGTTCTATATATTGTTGGTACTGTTTACTGCTTTTGTACCTGTGGTTTTGGTTTGCTCGGTTTTGAGGGGAGTTCCCTACTGAGTCAGTGACTAGCGAGGCTCACCCCTACCCCCACAGGTGAGAGCGAGTAGGACGTTTCATAACCATCATCCAGTTCAGAGCCGTGTCGTAGCGGTGCAGGGTCAGTACCTCCGGCAGTGTAGTTTCCAGCTGTGTAGTAGCAGCCCCAGCAGTGTAGTGGTTAGTTGTTTACATTCGTTAGTTGTACCTCGGGGTATGCCCCAGGCTCTTGTAATTTCTTTCAGTTCAGTGGAAATATGGCTATGTAAACTTGTGAAATATATATATGAAATGGTGTGTTCCTTTGTGTTTACACGGACTGTGGTTTGGTATCCCTTGTGAGGCTTCGGTCCGTTCACGGGAGGTGGACTCGGATCACGTACGTTATCGGTTTAACGGGCTTGGCCGAGGTGTTCCGCCAAAATCCGATTAGCATTGCTAATTTAGGACCAACAAACATAAGTTCTTCATTTTTAAACTAAACTAACTTGCTTAATGTCAATTTGAGCGTCGAGCTAAAACCTAGAGTCTGAATTGAACTCCGTCAGTTTCCACAAGTCACAATCATCACCCTGGTCATGCTAAAAAAAACCAAAGGCCAATGGGATTAGTATTTTTAATTTTGGACCCCCAAACAAAAGTTCTTCGTTTTAAAACAAAACAAACTTGCTTAATGTGAATTTGAGCGCCGAGCTCATACCGGGAGTCCAAATTGAACTCGTCAGTTTCCACAAGCCACAATCCTCGCTCTGGCTATGCTGGAACAAACCAGAGGTCAATCGGATTAGTATTTCTAATTTCAGACCCCAAGTCTAAGCTCTTCATTTTTAAACTAAACTAACTTAGTTAATGTGAATTTGAGCGCCGAGCTCAAATCGGGAATACGAATTGAACTCTGTCAATTTTCCACAAGCCACACTCATTGCCCCGGTCATGCTGGAAAAAACCAGAGGATGATCGGATTAGTATTTCTAATTTTCGACCTCCAAATATAGTTATGTTCTTCCTTTCTAAACAAAAGTAAACAAAACTAACTTGCATAATGTGAATTTGGGCGTCGAGCTCAAACTGTGAGTCAGAATTGAACTCCGACAGTTTCCACAAGTCACAATCATCATTCTGGCCGTGCTGGAACAATCCGGAGGCCAATCGGATTAGTATTTCTAATTTTGGACCCCGAAACTAAGTTCTTCATTTTAAAACTAAACTAACTTGCTTATGTGAATTTGAGCGTCGAGCTCAAACCGAGAGTCCGAATTGAACTCCGTCAGTTTTCACAAGTCACACTCATGCCCCGGCCATGCTGGAATAATCCAGCAGCTTACGAATTAGTATTCCTAATTTTCAACTTCCAAATCTAGTTAAGTTCTTCATTTTTAAACAACGGTAAACTAAATTAATTTGCTTAATGTGAATTTGAGCGTCAAGCTCAAACCAAGAGTCCGAATTGAGCTCCGTCCATCTCCACAAGTCACAATCATCGCCTGGATGTGCTGGAACAAACCTGAGGCCATTGGATTAGTATTTCTAATTTTGGACCCCCAAACATAAGTTCTTCATTTTTAAACCAAACTAACTTGCTTAAAGTGAATTTAAGCACCGACCTCAAACCGAGAGTCCGAATTGAACTCCGTCAGTTTCCATAAGTCACAATCATCGCCTTGGTCGTGGTGGAAAAAACCAGAGGCCAATCGGATTAGTATTTTTAATTTTAGATCCCCAAACCTAAGTTCTTCATTTTAAAACAAAACAAACTTGCTTAATGTGAATTTGAGCGTTGAGATCACACCGAGAGTCCGAATTGAACTCGTCAGTTCCACAAGTCACAATCCTCGCTCTTGCTGTGCTGGAACAAAATGGAAGTCAATCGGATTATTATTTCTATTTTTGGGCCCCCAAATCTAAGTTCTTCGTTTTTAAACTAAACTAAATTTCCTAATGTGAATTTGAGCGCCATGCTCATATCGGGAGTCCGAATTGAACTCCGTCAGTTTTCACAAGTCACAATTATCGCCCTATGTGTGATGGAACAAACTGGAAGGCAATCTGATTAGCATTTCTTATTTTGGACCCCCAAACATAATTTCTTCATTTTTAAACTAAACTAACTTGCTTAATGTCAATTTGAGCGCCGGGCTAAAACCGAGAGTCCGAATTGAACTCCGTCAGTTTCCAAAAGTCACAATCATCGTCCTAGTCGTGTTGGAAAAAACCAGAGGCCAATCGGATTAGTATTTTTAATTTTGGGCACAAAAACCTAATTTCTTCTTGTTAAAACAAAACAAACTGCTTAATGTGAATTTGAGTGCCGAGCTCATATCGGGAGTCCGAATTGAACTCGTCAGTTTCCACAAGCCACAATCCTCGCTCAAGCTGTGCTGGAACAAACCAGAGGTCAATCGGATTAGTATTTCTAATTTCAGACCCCCAAATCTAAGTTCTTCATTTTAAAACTAAAATTACTTGGTTAATGTGAATTTGACCGCCCAGCTCAAATCGGGAATACGAATTGAACTCCGTCAATTTCCACAAGCCACACTCATTGCCCCGGCCATGCTGGAACAAACCAGAGGACGATCGAATTAGTATTTCTAATTTTGGACCTCTAAATCTAGTTATGTTTTTCCTTTTTAAACAAAACTAAACTAAACTAACTTGCTTAATGTGAATTTGAGCGTCGAGCTCAAACCGGGAGTCAGAATTGAACTCCGTCAATTTTCACAATTCACAATCATCGTTCTAGCCGTGCTAGAATAATTCGGAGGCCAATCGGAATAGTATTTCTAATTTTCGACCCCCAAACCTAAGTTCTTCATTTTTAAACTAAACTAACTTGGTTAATGTGAATTTGAGCGCCGAGCTCAAACCGGGAGTCCGAATTAAACTCCGTCAGTTTCCACAAGTTACACTCATAGCCCTGGTCATTCCTGGAACAAACCAGCGGCTTATTGGATTAGTATTTCTAATTTTTGACTTCCAACTCTAGTTATGTTCTTCATTTTTAATCAAAAGTAAACTAAACTAACTTGCTTTATATGAATTTGAGCGTCGAGCTCAAACCAAGAGTTTGAATTGAACTCCGTCAGTCTCCACAAGTCACAATCATCGTCCTAGATGTGCTAGAACAAACCTGAGGCCATTGGATTATTATTTCTAATTTTGGACCCCCAAACATAAGTTCTTCATTTTAAAACTAAACTAACTTGCTTAATGTGAATTTGAGCGCCGAGCACAAACCGAGAGTCCGAATTGAATTCTGTCAGCTTCCACAAGCCACAATCATTGCCTTGGTAGTGCTGGAAAAAATCAGAGGCCAATCGGATTAGTATTTATAATTTTGGAACCCCAAACCTAAGTTTATCGTTTTAAAACAAAACAAACTTGCTTATTGTGAATTTGAGCGTCGAGCTCACACCTGGAGTACGAATTGAACTCGTCAGTTTCCACAAGTCACAGTCCTCGCTCTGGCTATGCTGGAACAAACTTGAGGTCCCAAATGCAAGTTCTTCATTTTTACGCTAAACTAACTTGCTTAATGTGAATTTGAGCACCGTACTCATATCGGGAGTCTGAATTGAACTCCGTCAATTTCGACAAGTCACAATCATCGCCCTAGATGTGCTGGAACAAACCGAAAGGCAATCAAATTAGCATTTCTAATTTGGGACCCAAAAACATAATTTCTTCATTTTTAAACTAAACTAACTTGCTTAAAGTGAATTTGAGCGCCGAGCTCAAACCGAGAGTCCGAATTGAACTCCGTCAGTTTCCACTAGTCACAATCATCTCTTTGGTCATACTGGAAAAAACCAGAGGCCAATCAGATTAGTATTTTTAATTTTGGACCCTCAAACCTAAGTTCTTCGTTTTAAAATAAAACAAACTTGCTTAATGTGAATTTGAGCGCCGAGCTCACACCGGGAGTCCGAATTGAACTTGTTAGTTTTCACAAGTCACAATCCTCGCTCTGGCCATCCTGGAACAAACCGAAGGTCAATAGGATTAGTATTTCCTTTTTTGGACCCACAAATCTATGTTCTTCGTTTTTAAACTAGACTAAGTTGCTTAATGTGAATTTGAGAGCCGTGCTCATACAGGGAGTCCGAATTGAACTTCGTCAGTTTCCATAAGTCACAACCATCACCCTGGATGTGTTGGAACAAACCGGAAGACAATCAGATTAGCATTTCTAATTTTAGACCCCAAAACATAAGTTCTTCGTTTTAAAACCAAACTAGGTTGCTTCATGTCAATTTGAGCGCCGAGCTAAATATGAGAGTTCGAATTGAACTCCGTCAGTTTCCACAAGTCAGAATCATCGCCCTAGTCATGCTGGAAAACACTAGAGGCCAATCGGATTAGTATTTTTAATTTTGGACCCCCAAACCTAAGTTCTTCATTTTAAAACAAAACAAACTTGCTTAATGTGAATTTGAGCGCCGAGTTCATACCGGGAGTCCGAATTGAACTCGTCAGTTTCCACAAGCCACAATCCTCGCTCTGGCCATGCTGGAACAACCAGAGGTCAATCAGATTAGTATTTCTAATTTCGGACCCCCAAATCTAAGTTCTTTATTTTCAAACTAAACTAACTTGGTTAATGTGAATTTGAGCGCCGAGCTCAAATCGGGAGTACGAATTGAACTCCGTCAATTTCCACAAGCCACACTCATTGCCCCGGCCATGCTGGAACAAACTAGAAGACGATCGGATTAGTATTTCTAATTTTGGACCACCAAATCTAGTTATGTTCTTCCATTTTAAACAAAACAAAACAAAACAAACTTGCTTAATGTGAACTTGAGCGCCGAGCTCAAACCGGGAGTCCGAATTGAACTCCGTCAGTTTCCATAAGTCACAATCATCGCCGGGCCGTGTTGGAACAAATCGGATGCCAATCAGATTAATATTCTAATTTTGGACTCCTAAACCTAAGTTTTTCATTTTTAAACTAAAATAACTTGGTTAATGTGAATTTGAGCGTCGAGCTCAAACCGAGAGTCCAAATTGAACTCCGTCAGTTTTCACAAGTCACAATCATTGCCCCGGCCATACTGGAACAAACCAGTGGCCGATCGGATTAGTATTTCTAATTTTCCATTTCCAAATCTAGTTAAGTTCTTGCTTTTTAAACAAAAGTAAACTAAACTAACTTGCTTAATGTGAATTGAGCGTCGAGCTCAAACTAAGAGTCCGAATTGAACTCCGTCAATCTCCACAAGTCACAATCATCGCCTGGATGTGCTGGAACAAACATGAGGTCAATTGGATTAGTATTTTTAATTTTGGACCCCCAAACATAATTTCTTCATTTTTAAACTAAACTAACTTGCTTAAAGTGAATTTGAGCACCGAGCCCAAACCGAGAGTTCGAATTGAACTCCGACAGCTTCCACAAGTCACAATCGTGACCTTGGTCGTGCTGGAAAAAACCAGAGGCCAATTGGATTCGTATTTCTAATTTTGGACCCCCAAACCTAAGTTCTTCATTTTAAAACAAGACAAACTTACTTAATGTGAATTTGAGCGCCGAGCTCACACCGGGAGTCCGAATTGAACACGTCAGTTTCCACAAGTCCAATCCTCGCTCTGGCCGTACTGAACAAACTGGAGGTCAATCGGATTAGTATTTCTATTTTTGGACGCCCAAATCTAAGTTCTTCATTTTAAAACTAAACTAACTTGCTTAATGTGAATTTGAGCGCCGTGCTCAAACCGGGAATACAAATTGAACTCCATTAGTTTCCACAAGTTACACTCATTGCCCCGGCCATGCTAGAACAAACCAGAGGCCGATCGGATTAGTATTTCTAATTTTCGATTTCCAAATCTAGTTAAGTTCTTTCTTTTCAAACAAAAGTAAACTAAACTAACTTGCTTAATGTGAATTTGAGCATCGAGCTCAAACCAACAGTCCGAATTGAACTTCGTCAGTCTCCACTAGTCACAATCATCACCCTGGATGTACTGGAACAAACATGAGGCCAATTGGATTAGTATTTCTAATTTTGAACCCCCAAACATAATTTCTTCATTTTTAAACTAAACTAACTTGCTTAAAGTGAATTTGAGTGCCGAGCCCAACCGAGAGTTTGAATTGAACTCTGTCAGCTTCCATAAGTCACAATCGTCTCCTTGGTCGTGCTGGAAAAAACCAGAGGCCAATCGGATTCGTATTTTTAATTTTGGACACCCAAACCTAAGTACTTCATTTTAAAACAAGACAAACTTACTTAATGTGAATTTAAGTGCCGAGTTTACACCGGAGTCCGAATTGAACATGTCAGTTTCCACAAGTCACAATCCTCGCTCTGGCCGTACTGAACAAACCGGAGGTCAGTCGGATTAGTATTTCTATTTTTGGACCGCCAAATCTAAGTTCTTCGTTTTAAAACTAAACTAACTTGCTTAATGTGAATTTGAGCGCCGTGCTCAAAACATGAATTGAACTCCGTTAGTTTCCACAAGTTACACTCATTGCCCCGGCCATGCTGGAACAAACCAGAGCCGATTAGATTAGTATTTCTAATTTTCGACATCCAAATCTAGTTAAGTTCTTCCATTTTAAAGAAAAGTAATTTAAACTAACTTTCTTAATGTGAATTTGAGTGTCGAGCTCAAACCAAGAGTCCGTATTGAACTCCGTCAGTCTCCACAAGTCACAATCATCGGCCTGGATGTGCTAAAACAAACCTGAGGCCATTGGATTAGTATTTCTAATTTTGAACCGCCAAACATAAGTTCTTTGTTTTAAAACTAAACTAACTTACTTAATGTGAATTTGAGCGCCGAGCTCAAACCGAGAGTCCAAATTGAACTCCGTCAGTTTCCGCAAGTTACAATCATCACCTTGGTCGTGCTGGAAATAACCATAGGCCAATCGGATTAGTATTTTTAATTTTGGATCCCCAAACCTAAGTTCTTCGTTTTAAAACAAAACAAACTTGCTTAATGTGAATTTGAGCGCCGAGATCACACCGGGAGTCCGAATTGAACTCATTAGTTTCCACAAATCACAATCCTCGCTCTGCCGTGCTGGAACAAACCGGAGGTCAATCGGATTAGTATTTCTATTTTGACCGCCAAATCTAAGTTCTTCATTTTTCAACTAAACTAACTTGCTTAATGTGAATTTGAGCGTCGTGCTCATACCGGAGTCTGAATTGAACTCCTTCAGTTTCCACAAGTCAGAATCATCGCCCTAGATGTGCTGGAACAAACTGGAAGGCAATTGGATTAGCATTCTAATTTTGGACCCAAAAACATAAGTTCTTAGTTTTTAAACTAAACCAAATTGCTTAATGTGAATTTGAGCGCCTAGCTCATACCGGGAGTCCGAATTGAACTCCATCAGTTTCCACAAGTCACAATCATCGCCCTGGCCATGTTGGAACAAACCGGAGGCTAATTGGATTAGTATTTCTAATTTTGGACCCACAAATCTAAGTTCATCATTTTATAATTAAACTAACTTGGTTAATGTGAATTTGAGAGCCGATCTCAAACCGGAAGTACGAATAGAACTCCGTCAATTTCCACGATCGGATTAGTATTTCTAATTTTGGACCTCTAAATCTAGTTAAGTTCTTCCTTTATAAACAAAATAAAACAAAACTAACTTGTTTAATGTGAATTTGAGCGCCGAGCTCAACCGGGAGTCTGAATTGAACTCCGTCAGTTTCCACAAGTAACAATTGTCGCCTTAGATGTGGTCGAACAAACCTGAGGCCTATCGGATTAGTATTTCTGATTTTGTACCCCCAAACCTAGGTTCTTAGTTTTTGAACTAAACTAACTTGGTTAATGTGAATTTGAGCGCCGAGCTCAAACCGGGAGTCTGAATTGAACTCCGTCTATTTCCATAAGTAACACTCATTGCCCCGGCTGTGCAGGAATAAATGAGAGGCTGAACGGATTTGTATTTCTAATTTAGACCCCTAAACCTAGTTATGTTCTACCTTTAAAAAAAAAAAAAAACTAAACTAACTTGATTAATGTGAATTTGAGTGTCGAACTCAAACCGGGAGTCCGATTTGAACTCCGTCAATTTCCACAAGTCGCAATCATCGCCCTGGCCGTTCTTGAACAAACTGGACGCCAATCAGATTAGTATTTCTAATTTTGGACCCCCAAACCTAAGTTCTTCATTTTTAAACTAAACTAACTTGCTTAATATGAATTTGAGCGCTGAGAGCAAACCGAGCGTCCGAATTGAACACCGTCAGTTTCCACAAGTCATAATCATCGCCCTGACCATACTGGAACAAACCGAAGGCCAATCGGATTAGTATTTCTAATTTTGGACCCCTAAACCTAAGTTCTTCATTTTTAAACTAAACTAACTTGGTTAATGTGAATTTGAGCGCCGAGCTCAAACTGGGAGTTCGAATTGAACTTTGTCAGTTTCCACATGACACACTCATTGCCCCTGGCCGTGCTGGAACAAACCAGAGGATGTTCAGATTATTATTTCTAATTTTGGAACCCAAAATCTAGTTATGTTCTACCATTTTTAACAAAACAAAACAAAACTAATTTGCTTAATGTGAATTTGAGCGTCGAGCTCAAACCGGGAGTCTAAATTGAAGTCCGTCAGTTTCTACAAGTCATAATCATTGCCCTGGCCGTGTTGGAACAAAACTAGAGGCCAATCGGATTAGTACTTTGAATTTTTGACCCCTAAACCAAATTCATCATTTTTAAACTAAACTAGCTTGGTTAATGTGAATTTGAGCTTCGACCTCAAACCGAGAGTCTGAATCGAACTCATTCAGTTTCCACAAGTCACACTCATTGCCCCGGCCGTGTTGGAACAAACCAATGGCCGATCGGATTAGTATTTCTAATTTTGGACCCCCAAACCTAGTTAAGTTTCTGTTTTAAACAAAACAAGACTAAACTAACTTGCTTAATGTGAATTTGAGTGCCGAGCTCAAACCGGGAGTCCGAATTGAACTCCGTCAGTTTCCACATGGCACAATCATCGCCATGGCCATGCTGGAACAAACCGAAGGCCAATCGGATTAGTATTTCTAATTTTGGACGCTAAACCTAAGTTCTTAATTTTAAACTAAACAAACTTGGTTAATGTGAATTTGAGCGCCGAGCTCAAACGGAAGTCCGATTTGAACTCCATTAGTTTCCACAAGTCACACTCATTGCCCCGGCCGTGTTGGAACAAACCAATGGCCGATCGGATTAGTATTTCTAATTTTGGACCCCCAAACCTAGTTAAGTTTTTCCTTTTTAAACAAAATAAAACTAAACAAACTTGGTTAATGTGAATTTGAGCGTAGAGCTCAAACCGGGAGTCTAAATTGAACTCCGTCAGTTTCTATAAGTCACAATCATCACCTTGGCCATACTGGAATAAACCAGTGGCCAATTGGATTAGTATTTGTAAATTTGGACCCCCAAACCAAATTGATCATTTTTAAACTAAACTAACTTGTTTATGTAAATTTAAGCACTGAGCCCAAATAGAGAGTCCAAATTGATCTCATTCATTTTCACAAGTCACACTAATTGCCCTGGCTGTGTTGGAACAAACCAGAGGCCGAACGAATTAGTATTTATAACTTTGGACCCCCAAACCTAGTTAAGTTTTTCCTTTTTAAACAAAATAAAACTAAACAAACTTGCTTAATGTGAATTTGAGGGCCGAGCTCAAACCGGAAGTCCGATTTGAACTCCGTCAATTTCCATAAGTCACAATCATCGCCTTTGCCGTACTGGGACAAACCGAAGGCCAATCGGATTAGTATTTCTAATTTTGGACCCCCAAACCAAAGTTCTTCATTTTTAAACTAAACAAACTTGCTTAATGTGAATTTGAGCGCCCAGCTCAAACTTAGAGTCCGAATTAAACTCCGTCAGTTTCCACAAGTCACAATCATTGCCCTGGTCGTGCTGGAAAAAACCGGAGGTCAATCGGATTAGTATTTTTAATTTTGGACTCCCAAACCTAATTCTTCATTTTTAAACTCAAACTTGCTTAATGAGAATTTGAGCATCGTGCTCATATCGGGAGTCTGAATTAAACTCTGTTAGTTTCCACAAGTCACAATCACCACCTTCTTTAATTACACCGACAATAATGTCACCAATATGAGCATATCAATGATTACTAGTTCCTAAAATTTGATTCCACATCAATTCTCGAGCCCCGCTATTATCCACTACATTTAAAAGGGTTTGAGGTTGAATCATATCATTTTTTATCTGCTCTTTCAATGGAAACGATGAAGTAACAAAAGAAATATTATCCGTCTAGAAAAAAATATCGCAATTGTATTTTTTCATTCATTCTTAATGCCCTTATCCTTTTTTCTACATCTCTATCAATCTACCCTTGTGTGATTCCTGTTGAATCATATACTCGGGGGGTGGGTGCAGGGCAGACGATTTCAAAACGGACTCCTCATTCATTAGATAGACAAGATCACCAAGATTTCATGATCCATTGCCGAACCTATTCCAATTTCAACAACTCGGACTTGGATCATGTGGATCGCTCATCCCGGATCTACGCCAGGTATTGACGGTGATTCTCAAATATGGCAGAACAGAATGTGATACGATGAGATAGAATGCAATAGAAACAAAGAAAGGGAACGGGTTACCTACTCCTAACGGTCAAAACGAGCCCTTTCATTCAATTCTTCATTTTTTAATAAAAAATGAATCAAATCTCCCCAAGTAGGATTCGAACCTACGACCAATCAGTTAACAGCCGACCGCTCTACCACTGAGCTACTGAGGAACAACGGGTGATTCGATATAAATTGGTAATAGTAATGAGATTCCCCAATATCATGCTAAGAATAGCTAGGATTCTAGAAGAAGTTGCCATTCATTTGATGGGAAATAAAAAGGAATATCAAAAATTCGCGTGGCTGAAGCTGAAGCTGAAGCAGCTACTTTCGAAGTAACAGAAAGAAAAGCAACGACTGGAGTGGGCGAGTCAGAGTCGAAAAGAGGATTCCTCACTTCTTTCTTCATTCAAAACTATGATCAAGAGCCAAAGTAGCTCCTAATAATAGTGTTATTACACCTATCAAAGAAATGAGATTCATTATGTAAGGTATGCTTGTGAAAAGAGGAAGAAGCCGAGCCACAAGAAAAATTCCCGCCGCTACCATAGTAGCAGCATGTATAAGAGCCGAAATGGGAGTAGGCCCCTCCATGGCATCAGGTAACCATATGTGAAGAGGGAATTGCGCAGATTTAGCAACTGCACCGAGGAATAATAGGAAGGCACACAGAGTAGCAAATAAAAAATTAACCTCATTATTATGAATCAACTTATTAAATGTTTCGAACAAATCCCGAAATTCAAAACTTCCTGTTATCCAATAAAAACCTAAGATTCCCAATAACAAACCAAAATCCCCTACACGATTGGTTACAAAAGCTTTTTGGCAAGCGCTTGCTGCAATTGGTCGTGTAAACCAAAAACCTATCAATAAATATGGTGGACAAACTGATCTTTTCATCAGTTGATGAAAGTGCCCAATGCAACAAAATGCATGTTGGGTCTTTGAAACAGTTCGAATCATTTAAATAATAAATAGTTTGATCTGTTGTACCGAGAAGGTCTACGGTTCGAGTCCATATAGCCATATACATTATATTTAATTGTATCCATTCAATTAAATAAAATTTTTATTTTCCTTTTCTTGTCCTTATGATATGAATCCATGTGATCATATGGTAATGCTTCTAGTTCTATGGACCAACCGACTGACCGCACCAACAAGTACTAATCAGATGAGGAAACAAAAACTAAAAAAAAAGAATGTAAATGTAAATATAATGTATAGGGCTATACAGAGTCGAACTGT
Organism: Colocasia esculenta; assembly: GCA_014218235.1. Classification (NCBI taxonomy): domain Eukaryota; kingdom Viridiplantae; phylum Streptophyta; class Magnoliopsida; order Alismatales; family Araceae; genus Colocasia; species Colocasia esculenta. The sequence goes on along the minus strand of JACBKR010001373.1, from coordinate 31,112 downwards.
AGACCTTCTTGGTAAAACAGATCAAACTTTTTATTATCAAAATGATTTGAACTGTTTCAAAGGCCCAACATGCATTTTGTTGCATTGGGCTCTTTCATCAACTGATGAAAAGATCAGTTTGTCCACCATATTTTTTCTTCACTGAAAACGGATCATAGCTACTTTTTTGTCGATAATAGGATTATTAGTTATTCGTTGGATTTATTCAGGACATTTCCATTAAGTAATTTATATGAATCATTAATATTCCTTTTGTGGAGTTTCACTATAATTCATATGATTCCTCAAATATGGAATCATAAAAATAAAAATGATTTAAGCGCAATAACCACACAAAGTGCTATTTTTACTCAAGGCTTTGCCCTTCGGGTCTTTCAACTGAAATGCATCAATCTGCAATATTAGTACCTGCTCTATGGTCCCATTGGTTAATGATTCATGTAAGTATGATGTTATTAAGTTATGCAGCTCTCTTAGTTGGATCCTTATTTTCAATTGCTCTTCTAGTTAGTATATTTCGAAAAAATATCGAAAGTTTTGGTAAAAACAATAATTTTTAAATAGGTCAATTTTCTTTAGTGAGATCGAATGCTTGATTGAAAATAGAAATGTAATCCGGCTCGATACCGTCAAGAATTCCTGACTATTGCATGGGAGTAGGTTCATCTTCGAAGCAATTTTCCCTTTCAATATTTTTCTATTGGAGCCTCCTCATTCCTTTTATCGAGCTCTGTCAATTGACTATTGTATGAATTGAACTTCAATTTCCACAATTCACACTCAATGCTGGAACAAACCAGAGGCCGATCGGATTAGTATTTCTAATTTGGACCTACAAATATAGTTATGTTCTTCCTTTTTAAACAAAACTAAACAAAACTAACTTGCTTAATGTGAATTTGAGCGCCGAGCTCAAACTGGGAGTCTGAATTAAACTTCGTTAGTTTCGACAAGAAACAATCATCGCCCTAGATGTGTTGGAACAAACGAAGGCCTATCAGATTAGTATTTCTAATTTTGGACTCCCAAACCTAAGTTCTTCATTTTTAAACTAAACTAACTCGCTTAATGTGAATTTGAGTGCCGAGCTCCATCCAAGAGTCTAAATTGAACTCTGTCAGTTTCCACAAGTCACACTCATTGCTCCAGCTGTGCTGGAACAAACCAGAGGCCGATCGGATTAGTATTTCTAATTTTGGACCCCCAAACCTAGTGAAGTTCATCCTTTTAAAACTAAACTAAACTAAACTAACGTGCTTAATGTGAATTTGAGCGCCAAGCTCAAACCGGGAGTCTAAATTGAACTCCGTTAGTTTCTACAAGTCACAATCATCGCCTTGTCCTTGCTGGAATAAACCAGAGGACAATCGGATAAGTATTTCCAATTTTTGATCGCCAAACCAAAGTTCATCATTTTTAAACTAAACTAACTTGGTTAATATGAATTTGAGCGCCGAGCTCAAACAGGGAGTCTGAATTGAACTCATTCAGTTACTACAAATCACACTCATTGCCCCGGCCGTATTGGAACAAACCAGAGGCCGATCGGAGTAGCATTTCTAATTTTGGACCCCCAACCTAGTTAAGTTCTTCCTTTTTAAACAAAACAAAACAAAAGAAACTTACTTAATGTGAATTTGAGTGTCGAGCTCAAACGGGGAGTCCTATTTGAACTCCGTCAGATTCCACAAGTCATAATCATTGCCTTGGCCATGCTGGAACAAACCAGAGGCCAATCGGAATAGTATTTTTATTTTTGGACCCCCAAACCTATGTTCTTCATTTTTAAACTAAACTAACTTCCATATTGTAAATTTGAGCACCGAGCTCAAACCAGGAGTCTGAATTCAATTGCGTCAGTTTCCACAAGTCACCATCATCGCCCTGGCCATGCTAGAATAAATCGGAGGCCAATCGGATTAGTATTTCTAATTTTGGACACCCAAAACCTAAGTTATTCATTTTTAAAGTAAACAAACTTCCTTAATGTGAATGTGAATGTCAAGCTCAAACTAGAAGTCTAAATTGAACTCCGTCAATTTCCACAAGTCACACTCATTGCCCCGACTGTTCAAGAATAAACTAGAGGCCGATCGGATTAGTATTTCTAATTTTGGACCCCCAAACCTAGTTAAGTTCTTCCTTTTTAAACAAAACAAAATAAAACTAACTTGCATAATGTGAATTTAAGCGCCGAGCTCAAATCGGGAGTCCAAATGGAACTCTGTCAGTTTCCACAATCATAATCATTGCCCTGTCCATGCTGGAACAAACTGGAGGCCAATCTGATTAGTATTTCTAATTGTGGACCCCCAAACATGTTCTTTATTTGAAAACTAAACTAACTTGCTTAAGGTGAATTTGAGTGTCAAATTGAAGTCCATCAATGTCCACTAGTCACGCTCATTGCCCCGGCCATGCTGGAATAAACCAGAGGCTGATCGGATTAGTATTTATAATTTTGGACCCCCAATCCTAAGTTATTAATTTTTAATCTAAACAAACTTGCTTAATGTGAAGTTGAGTACCGAGCTCAAATCGGGAGTCCAAATTGAACTCCGTCAATTTTCACAAGACACACTCATTGCACTGGCTGTGCGGGAATAAACCAGAGGCCGATCGGATTAGTATTTCTAATTTTAGACACCCAAACCTAGTGAAGTTCATCCTTTTTAAACAAAAACTAAACTAAAAGAACTTGCTTAATGTGAATTTGAGTGTTTAGCTCAAACCAGGTGTCCTATTTGAACTCTATCAATTTCCACAAGTCACAATCATCACCCTGGCTGAGCTGGAACAAATCGGAGGCCAATCGGATTAGTATTTCTAATTTTGGACCCACAAACTTAAGTTCTTCGTTTTGAAACTAAAGTAACTTGTTTGATGTGAAGTTGAGTGTCACGCCCCTCCAATTTAGCAGCGGAATAAATCGGAGGGAGACGCGAACAACGAGTATGGTAATGACAGTTGCGCATACTTTCGCAACATCAGAGCATCTAATGAACAATGATTGAAATAACTCTTGATTTCATTATAAAATCACTAAGACCATTACAACCGCTAATTTGGAGCCAATACATAGGGCTCAATGACATCATTACATTGAATAGAAATCTAAAGCAATAACTACTAGACTCCATTGTACTAAGGTAACTTCATGAGTTGACTCCAGGTCGCTCATCACTCTGGTCCTGTCCCATTAGTACGTATAACATCATCGTCCGACTTACCTGAGACACAATAACAAATAACGAAGGGTGAGCGATAACGCCCAGTAGGACTTAAATCTCAGGCTCAAACAGGCTTTAAATAATTAATGCATTAAATGGCAGAGCAACTAAAGATAGAGAGAGTTATGTAAAGTCAAGAAAGTAAAAGCACAAGTAACATGGTTCAAATAGCAGATGAATCAAGTATAGTACAATGAATAAGATCAAGTCACGATAGAAAGCAACAACGACATGATAGAAAATAACGTCAACGTCAAGCAATAGCACGACACATGAATAGCAAGGAGAGAAAAAGTAGTTGGCCATATAGAGAGTAAATTGCACTTTGATTGATTTTCTTATCAATCAAAATAGTCTGTCACTTTTGATTAACTTTCGTCAATCGAGATAGTAATTGCACTATGGTTATTCATAGATAGCCGAGAGAGAATATAGCACTTTTGTCGTCAATAGACAATGAGAGAATATAGCACTTTGTGTTTTGTCAAAGACACCGAGAGAATATAGCACTTTGTGTTGATTGTCTTAGATTAATCTTTAGAAAGTGAGAGCAACAAATTTGATGGGTTTTCATGCAGAATGCTGTGAAGGCGACATAGGCCAGTAAGGATTGCGACAGGGGTAGGGCAGGTAGCGACAGGCCTGCAAAGGGTCGCGACAGGCTTGTCGGTACGGGCAGGAAGATCGCGACGGGGTGGCATGAGGGTCGCGACGACATGGTCAGCAGATCGCGACGATGGGACTGTCATGATCAGATCGCGACAGAGGCTCTGTCACGATGGCCCTCGTTAACGCGGCCTATCGGGCCGTCGCGTTCACAGAGTCTGCGCCAGAGCCTGGCAGGGTTCTGATCTGTCTTGGATTACGGTCCAGAAACTTGCCTTTTTGACACAGGGTAGTTCAGAAAATCATAACTAATTGTATAGTCAACGAAAAATCATGAAACCAGTTGCAAAATGACTTAGACAGACATGGGTACTTACAATAAATAGGAATTGGAAAACAATCTGGGTTTAGACATGTTTCAACCATGGGTATTCATGATGAACATGAGACAGTACATAGTTGAGATGAACGATTAAATTCGCAAGATAGGATGAATCGAATTTAGGGCTTTTAGGGGCAAACGATGCCTAACATGCATCAGTTCCTACAGTAAAATCTCGTACCATGGGGTTGAGTATACAAGGAGATCAAGAGTTATGAAGAGGGTTCGGGGTCATGTAAGTTGCAGAACATGAAAAATCAAGAACTAAAAATATGCTCGATGGAAAATTATGAAACTTGAGGTTTTGTTCCTGATGCATGGAACAATCTACAGACGAAATATTAGGATTTTAGCTTGTGAGAATGCCTACCTTGGACTCGATTTGTCTTCTAGGGTGAAAATCTCCAAGAACGAGGAAGAAGCTCCAAGAACTCCTTCTCCCCACGAGATCCTCTCCTCCTTGGCCTCTTCTCCACATCCAACAACCTTTGGCAACGAGCTAGGGTCGGCCAAGAGGGTTTAAGAGGTGTATTTATATAAATAAGAGTTCCTATTCCTACTACTACTCAAATTCCTCTTAATTACGAGATTTCCTAACTCCACCTTCCTCTCTTGCTTTCCAAATCTCTAATTGGGTTAGGATAGTATCTAAATTCGTGCTAGGCTATATGAAGTAGGTTTAGGAATCCAATTCCAACCCTAATTGCAACTTTTATTGCTTTAATAACCCCTTCCAATTAGGAGATAATTAAACCCCGAATTTAGGATATTTTCCTATTATTCTTCTTTTAAAAATCCCTATTATGGCCCAATAAATTTTATATGGTCCATTTATCGAAGTCCATTATTTATTAGATTTTATCTTTTGGGATTTTCCTTTTAATTAGGAAATAATAGAGTTATGAATTTTATTATATTTTTCTTACCTAATTTATTCATGGACTATGAGAGGTCCATTGGTCCAATTCTGATAATGCGTAATCATTCATGATGTTGGAGGTCTCTCCGACATAATCGTTTAATTTATGGACACGTTATCTTTCCGTGTTAACGGTTTTCCGACTTAGTTTCCTAATTTGGATAATTAGTCACATTGTGACATATACTTGGCCAATAGGATTTTCGTTGCACGAATTTCTTCGTGGAACACTTAGGGATAATATTTGGGGTTGATTTATAATTATTACGAAATTTTTAGGTTTGTTCTTGCACATATGATAATGGTACGTATATTTCTATTATTCCGTTTTATAGAAATTTATTATTTCAAATTTTTAAATACTGAATTTTCCGGGTTGCTACATTGAGTGCCGAGCTCAAACCGGGAGTCCTATTTGAACTCCGTCAATGTCTACAAGTCACAATCATTGCCCTTTCCATGCTGGAACAAACTGGAGGCCAATCAGATTAGTATTTCTAATTTTGGACCCCCAAACCAAAGTTCTTCGTTTTTAAGCTAAACTAACTTCCTTATTATGAATTTGAGCACTGAGCTCAAATTGAGAGTCTGAATTGAACTCCGCCAATTTTCACAAGTCACAATCATCGCCCTGGCCGTGCTGGAACAAACCGGAGGCCAATAGGATTAGTATATATAATTTTGGACCCCCAAACCTAAGTTCTTCGTTTTTAAACTAAATAAACTTGCTAATGTGAATTTGAATGCCGAGCTCAAACCGGGAGTCTGAATTGTGTAGGATCGAATATGTAGGATGAACACATCTAGAGGGGGGGGGGGGTTGAATAGATTTAAAACCAAATACTGCAGAAGCTTAAGCTATTTAAGATTACTTCAAGTTATAGATCGATTCAATCAGTCAAATTTTATTGATCTGATGAGTGGGTGTGTGTATATGATGTGTGAAGCAATTAGACAAGTAGTGTGAAGGCGAAATTCCTATGCATACATCTAGTGCAGAAAATAGATCAAACCACTGCACAGAAAATTTTTAGGTGGTTCGAAAATCACACCAGTGATTCCTACATCCACCCCTCACACAGTGAGGCCACACTACTCAAAACCTGAGTATAACACACACACTGGAGCACGACGACTCCAAAACACCCTTGAGCTTGACAGCTCAACACACAACTGTGAGTGCGACAACTCACAAACTGAGCACTAGGGCTTAAACTACACACACACGAGCACACTTGCTCAGAACACACACATACACACTAGCATTGATCTGATTCACACCCTTAAATGCACACAGAAATCTCCACAGAACGCATGTACAGATTTTATAAGCACTCAAGGGCAAAATGAGAAGAACACTCCAATAAAAATGAATGAAAGAGAGATGAATTGGATGTCCCTTGTTGAATATGATCTGCAGAGTCTTGAATTGAAGGTTCTTGAGAAGATTAGATGGAATACTCCTTCAATCCATGATGCTCTATTTTCAGATCTGCTTCTTGCACAATTCTTTCTTCTTCTGCTGTTGCTCTTCTTCCCAATCTACTCCTCTTTTAGAACTTCACTGCTTTATCCACTCCTTGGCCTTGATCCCCACTTCCTCTTGGATGGAATAGATGGATGGCTGGAGGGGATGGCTGGAGGGGATGGCTGCTTCAAATGTGTAGTGCCCAAGAATTTTTCTTGAATTTATATTGCAATTGTATGTTTATTTCTGCATGTAATTGTGTGATGTTCTGTGTTGACCTTGCCATCAACATCTGTTGGCGTTGACATCTGTTGGCGGCATGATCGTCTGTCGTTTATCCCTTGTTAACGACAACATATAGTGTCATTTATTATTTACTGAATTATTTAATTTTGGGGGGAGAATATAGACGACACAGTCGATGGACGTCTACATCATTGCTGACGACAACTTAAGTTGACGTAACATGACTTGCCTGTTTTTGCTGTTACTGTTCTGGGCGAGAATAAATCGGCTGTTTCCATGCATTTATTTGGGAGATCTAGTGCGTTTAGGATCCTAGGGCTAGGATTAAGTCTTCTCTAGGCGTGGGAATTCTTTTTAAGGCTCGGTTTTGACAATTGCGAAGATTTTCGCACTAGTTTGGGAAGAGAGAAAGGAGGGCCGAGTGAAGGAAGTGTAGAGCTTGTGCATGAGATTTGAAGGTTCCTTGACCAAGGTGGATCATTCATCAATGCGATCTGAAGCTTCTCCAAGCGGGGAACTGCGTTGGAGGCAGATTTGGAGCGAGAGGAGGACTACCTTACTGCCAAGGTGGGCTTCTTCGGGCCTTGATTCGTCACTCCAGTAGGAGGGATAGAGGCAAGTGACATGGGGGTTTGGTTTAGGATAGTTTAGACTGTAGATTTAATATTTTTATAGATTTTGAAACCATGAAAATAACGTACGGGAGGGGTAGAAGTACTGTCATTTCATGTAGAGTTTTCTGTGTTTTTTGGGCGTATGAACTTGACATCCATATCCCTTGCCGTCTAGATTTCATAAACGACACTTTCGATTGCCGTCTATTTCATGTAAATGATAGGTATTTTCCGATTTCTACTATATGTTAATGGTGCTATGTGCCGTCGTCTACTGACTCTTAATGACATGATATGTGGACGTCTACTTCAGGTAAACGCCACATATGTTGCCGTTAAGTTTATCAATACAATGGATTTTAGAGATTTGATTTTATTCGCTTATCTATGATTCATGCTTGTATGGGATTCCGACTAGGTGGCATTTTGGAATGTTTCAGTACTGTTATAATGTGAACAGGTCATTGCAATAGTGTGCAGATTTTAATTAGTGTATTCTTTTGAATTACATGTGATGTAGTAAAAGTTACAAAATAAATGCATGCATGATTCATGTTAAAATTGTTAAAGTTAGAGACTGTACCACTGTTAATTAGTACTGTAGATCCACTGTGCTTGAACCTTTTGTATGAATTTACATGATGTCATCACTATTTTATCATGTTAAATAGTTCAGATTTACTTTGAATATTTATGAAAAATGTTTACGGAACTCAAAAAAATGTGAAATTTTGTATGTGCGTGGTACTGATTCTGATTTACTGTCAAAATTTCGAGAATTTTTTACTTCTGTGCATACTGTTATGAATTTTGATTTGTAAATTGCATATACAAATTCAGTAAACATGAAAAATATGTGCATGAATGAATGTGATATAAGATGTGAATTATACGCATTACATGAATGTTTTATTCCCATGATAATTAAACATGCTATGTCATGACTGATTGCCAAAAGACTTAGAACCATGTTAATAGGAAAAGCTATATGATATCAAAGATGTAAATGATATATGTTACCACATTCTAAATCTATTATACACATAATATCTTGAACTGTCTTTCATGAAACTTGCTGAGTCTTGTAGACTCATACCTGCTTAACATTTCAGGAGATACAGAGGATACCCAGGAGTTAGTGCACACTGACTTGGAGCGAGAGGACGTGGAGGTTTAGATTTGTTGAGAGACTTAGAGTGACTATGTATGTGAGGAAAATATGTACTTTCATTTTATGCATTTGAGATTATGGAATGTAATAAATTTGGACTATTGTTATTTTTCTTTTATGTTTAGACTTAACATTTGAGTATGATGTTGATTACAAGTATTTTGTTCCATATTCCGTTGCATATTATTGGAATTGAATTGTCATTTATGTATGTCTCAATCTGTACCGTCTAATGTTGGATATATTCCACTGTAATACCTCTATTAGATCCAATGTGAGTTGGAATAACTGTACTGGGTCTAAGAGGGCGTTACAGAGATTTGTATCAGAGGGTTTAGGTTGAGCATGTACATAAATGGAATATCAACTTTGTGTTCATATCTTAAGTCTGCATAAAGAATTAGTCCAAGATTTATGTAGAATAATAGGTTATTATAATGGATGCTTGTTTTGCAGACAATGGCGACTCGTGGATGTAGAGGAGCTGGTCCGACCCGGGGTGATGAGTCAGCAGGAGGTTCTCAAGCTCCAGCTTAGCAGGCACAGCACCAGACTGGTGTACCTTTGCCGCCTCCACCCCCACCTGTGGATTATGGAGCATTAATGCAAGGATTGGTGCACGCGATGCAGACTCAGGCTTAGACGACAGCAGCTTTGCAGGCGCAAGTGCAGGTTTAGGTTAGTTGATTAGAATTGTTATTCAAGGTGTAAAATGGAAGATTTCATTTAAGAGCTTGACTTGGGTGTAGGCACAGGCACCTGCTCCAGAGGCAGGTTTTGGAGGAGTATCCATGATGGAGAGGTTCAGGAGGATGACCCCGCCGTTCTTTAAGGGGGAGAGTGATCCTATCTTGGCAGAGAGTTGGCTTTGGGAGACGGAGATGATTTTTCGTGCCATCCGATGTGCGGAAGAGGAGAGGGTGACTTTAGCTACATATATGCTGCAGGTAAAGAATGGTTTTAGAAGGTTTATGTTTGTTATTTGTGGTGCATCCTTAGAGGTAATACCTTCTTTGTAGGAGCGTGCCGATGTGTGGTGGTCGTCAGTGCTATGCACACAATTTGAGATGGAGCTATGGAGGTTTCTTGGGCTGAGTTCGTCCGTCTGTTCAGGGTGAAGTACATTCCGAAGCATGTGCAGGACCGTATGGAGAAGGTGTTTCTGACATTGACCCAGGGGTCAATGAGTGTGCTTGAGTACGAGGCTAGATTTGCGGAGCTGTCCAAGTATGCACCCCACATTGTGGCAAATGAGCAGAGGAAAGTGAAGAAGTTCATTATGGGGTTGAAGCCGTCCCTGAGGACTAGATGGTGGCTTTAGGTCATCGATCCATGGAGGAGGCTTTGTCAGCGGCTTGCATGAAAGAGGCAGAGATGGAGGTGTACCTACAGGAGAAGAGAGCTTCTTTGAAGAGGCCAGCATCAGCTTTCCAGTGGCAGGATAGAAAGAAGAAAACCCTAGCTTTCCAGCAGAGAGCAGTGGTACCAGCGACAGTGGCTGCACCGACACCAGGCGGAGACAAAGTTGGAGAAAATCCCTTGTGTACTCAATGTGGGAAGCATCATGGAGGTGAGGTTTGTTGGGTGACTTCCGGGAGATTCTTGAGGTGTGGTGACAAGAACCACAAGATCAGAGATTGTCCAAAGATGGCGCAGCAGACTGCAGCGGCAGTGGCACCAGCAGTAGCTAGACCGACACCGAGAGCAGCAGCGAGACTGAGGGCTCAGGCTCGAGTGTTCGCTTTAGCAAGAGATGAGGCAAAGTTGGCGGAGGACATCACAGAAGGTACGGTTTTGATTATGGGAATGCATGCTCGAGTTTGTTTTGATATTGGTGCTACGCATAGCTTTTTTTCCGAGAGGTTTGAAAAGGTTTTGATGAAGGAGAATAGTCTGGTTCCAGAAGTGTTGGAGGTTCTTTGTCTGTGCATACTCCAGCCGAGACTATGATAACTGGGCAGTGTCTTTCTTCACTTCATGTGAGTATTGAAGAGCGGGTTTTGCCTGGTAGTTTCTATTTGTTGAAGATGAAAGATTATGATGCTATCTTACGCTTAGACTGGCTTGAGGAGCACTATGTTCTTATGGATTGCAGGAGGAAGATTATTATTTTCCAGATTCCTGGAAAGGAGGAGTTTGTTCACCCTTTACCCAAGAACATGTCGGGCAAGTTCGTGATTTCTACTCTGAAGGCAGCCCGGATGTTGAGCAAGGGTTGTGATGGCTTTCTCACTAGTGTGGTCATATCAGGGATTCAATAACGGTCTTGTCTGTGGAGGATATTGATATTGTCAGAGATTTCAGCGATGTTCTTCTCGAGGATTTGTCTGGTTTTCCCCCTGCAAGGGAGATTGAGTTTGGCATTGAGTTGGCACCTGGCACAACACCTATTTCTATTGCTCTTTATCATATGGCACCAGCGGAATTGGCTGCACTGCAAAAGCAACTGCAAGAATTGCTTGATAAGGGTTTTATCCGGCCAAGTATTTCACCATGTGGAGCACCTGTACTCTTCGTGAAGAAGAAGGATGGGTCGATGAGGCTGTGTATTGATTACCGCAAGCTCAACCAGGTGGCTATCAAGAACAAGTACCCTTTACCTCGTATTGATGACTTGTTTGACCAGTTGCGTGGAGCATCGATGTTCTCTAAGATCGATCTTCGTTCGGCTATCATCAACTCCGAATTAAGCTGGAGGATTATCCTAAAACAGCTTTTAGGATGAGATATGGTCATTATGAGTTTTTAGTCTTGCCCTTTGGTTGACAAATGCTCCAACAGTTTTTATGGACTTGATGAACAAGGTATTTCGGCAGTATCTGGATTCTTTTGTAGTGGTCTTCATCGCTGATGTGCTGATCTACTCTCCTGATGAAGAGACTTATCGAGAGCATTTGAGGATTGTGCTGGATATATTGAGGGAGCACAAGTTGTATGCTAAATTCAGTAAGTGCAACTTCTAGATGAAGGAAGTGCATTTCTTGGGGCATGTTTTCTCTGGAGAAGGTGTATCTGTGGATCCAGCTAAAGTGGAAGCTGTCCTTGACTGGGAGACATCGAGATCATCTGCTGACATCAGGAGTTTCCTTGGCTTGGCAGGCTATTATAGAAGATTCATCGAGGGTTTCTCTTCTATTGCGGCATCTTTGACAAGGCTGACAAGGAAGAGAGTGAAGTTTGAATGGTCAGAGGCTTGTGAAAGGAGTTTCCAGGAGTTAATGACTCGTTTGACCTCAGCGCCAGTGCTTGTATTGCCCAATGGTGTGGATTCTTTCTCTATCTACATGGATGCTTCGAAGATTGGGCTTGGTTGTGTTCTTATGTAGGGAGGTCGAGTTGTGGCGTATGCTTCTAGGCAACTTAAGGAGCATGAGCACAATTATCCAACTCATGACTTGGAATTGGAGGCAATGGTCTTTGCTTTGAAGATTTGGAGGCACTATTTGTATTGAGTCAGATTTGAGCTCTTCTCAGACCACAAGAGTCTCAATATATTTTTTCCCAAAAGGAGTTAAATCTGAGGCAGCGGAGGTGGATTGAGATCCTAAAGGATTATGATTTTGAGCTTTCTTACCACCCAGGGAGAGCCAATGTTGTGGCAGATGCATTGAGTAGGAAAAGGCAAATGATGCATCAAGACTAGAAGATGTTGGAAGATGCTTCAGGATCTTTGGTTGTTTTGGAGCCGCAGTTGTGCAGTATGTTCATGGATCAGTTGACACTTAGATCTTTTGTTCATGATTGGGTTATTGCTTTGCAAAAAAATGACCCTTTATTGCAGGAGTTAGTTGGAAAGGCTGGCATTATTAGAGATGAAGATGGTGTGATTCGTTTGAATCATAGGGTGTGTCCTTAATGATGCAGATCTGAGGAAGGAGATTTTGAAGGAAGCGCATAGATCGCAGTTCTCTATTCACCCAGGCAGTGGGAAGATGTATAAGGATTTGAAGCGTTCTTTCTGGTGGTCGGCATGAAACGGGATGTTGCTGATGTTGTGGCAAAGTGTTTGATTTGTCAACAGGTGAAGGCAGAACGTCAGCGACCTTCAGGTTTGATGCAGAAGCTGGACATTCCTTAGTGGAAGTGGGAGCAAGTGACCATGGATTTTGTGTCTGGATTGCCTAGATCGGCTAGAGGGATGATTCCATTTGGGTGATTGTTGATAGATTCTCAGTGACCTTCAGGTTTGATGCAGAAGTTGGACTTTGTAAACCTGTATATATATGAAGAGTGGACTATCAAAATATGTCATTATCAATAAAATATAAAATATTAAGTACAAAAAACATGTTGTTTTATTCATTATTGTAATATGTACAATGTGTCATAATCAAAATCAATGTATGAGTGTTTGAACATCATCCACAACCAGATGTTGTAGACATCATTAAAATCAAAGTATGGGTGGTAGATATGATCAACATGAGGTTTTTAGTCAGCATCCAAATGAATGCACAACTCAACATCTTCCACATATATACAATATGACATCAGATTGTGTATAAAATGGCATCATCAAAACACACTACTCAACAATCTCCCCTTTTTGATGATGACAAAACATGACAACTTTGACAACATTCTTTGAAAACATTCTTTCACAGAATAGCATTCTCTCCCTTTTTTTGACAACATCAAAAAGAGTGAAAGGAACATGCAATGATAAGAATGTGAATGTCTCCCATTTTTAAGTTTTCGCCCATTAAAACAATATCCCCCAAGATCAAGAATATGACTAGAGCTATCATAAATCACACAAATATGCAGAATTCTACTCCTAAGTGAAACAACTCTCCCCCTTTGACAGTATTGGAGTTGTCCACTGCCAACTGAATGGGGACCAATAGAAATGATGTAAAACCAATAGTAGTGATGAAACCAATTGATTGGGGCATAAAATAAGAGATCAATAATAATGTTGCTCCCCCTGAACAAGAGACTGTATTGTAAGGAGCACAAACAATTTGATTTTGAAGGGGTCATGAAGGTATCAAGGTACACAATTGTTTTAGTAAATGAAAAATAGTATAATTATATCTTTCATATTGTGTAGCAAGGGTTAAAAATAAAGATGATTTTTATTAAGTTCTTATGTCAGTTCTTTATCATCAAAATCACATCAGAAATTTTATTTACAATGTGACATGATTTTTGTGACTTAAATTGAGTTGTCAAGAGTGTATATCACTATAAAATCAAGATTTTGATCTTAACACAATATAGAATAACAATTTAACATTCTTGAACAACATGAATTCCATTTTAGGTTAGCTGCACTTTATACACCTTTTTCTTTTCTATTTATTCTTTCATTTGAATATTTTAGGAAATTTAGCAAAGAAGATTAAATACATGCTTTTCTGTGCAAACACACACACTTACCCAGTGCAAGAGTGTCTGACTACTAGGCATGTTAACCATTTGTTTGCTTCTTTTTGAACAGAGATAACTTAGTGACACCTTTTGACTCAAGTACAACCACATCTCAAGTGGAATAACCTGGTTACTTAGTGTACTTATCATTGCTCTGTAATTTTCCTTAAAATCTTTTTTTTTATAAAAAAAATTCTTTCAGAACTATCATTACTTTCATTAGGTGACAAGTAGCTTTTCCCTTAATAGATCATGGTCTTGAGTTGTTAAGATATCATTCTTAACATTTGTTAAAAACAAAACTTCAGTATTTCTTGTGATATTAAACTCAAGATTACTCGTGTCTACTTAAGATGTTTGCAATAAAAATCTAAAAGAAGCTTTGAGGATAAAGATAAACACATTACTCGTAATTTTAGTTTTCATCTTCATGTTTAATCCAAGAGCACAACTATCCCAGATATTTAAAATTTTATTCTCATATAAGAATATTAATGGAACCTTGAATGGATTTGAATGAAACATGAAGAGATCAAGAATAAGCCAAGAATTTTATTACAGGAATTGATTCTGAGATTGAATCCTTCACACACAGAGTAGAGATGGGTGAGTTCATTTCAAATGAGACAAAAAAAAAAAAAAAAAATCTGGTCAGATATCATTCAAAGTGTTGATGATTGAGAATCAAGAGAGTGAATATGATTATTTTATTTCATGCAATATGAACATCATTAAAACACCACACAATTTCAGAATTTTAGATGATTTGCCCTCAATTCATTATTTAAGACAGATTCAAGAATAGCATTTCTGAATACAAATATGAAGAACCTGTGTCGACACATGATCTTCAATGTGTTCACACATGAAATGAAAAACTCATTTAGAATGCAGCAGCAAGAACATTTTTTGCACTTTTTCAAATTACTCCCCCTTAACATGTGTATGGAATGAAAAAGTTTGCAAGCAATTCACACATGATTCTACACACAATTAGCTTTAGGCATAACATGACTTTGGTATGTGGCGGAGTATTTTACTCACGCGTAATGATAGTTTGCAGGAAAGCATAACTTGTCCTTCAACATTTCACCATTTCATATACAAAGAAGTCACAGGGAGGTAACATGCACTGCAAATCATGGGTAAATTATACAAGCAGCTTGATACAATCATGATACCCATTGTTAAGACGAATTATTGTTGGGGACAGTATCAAAACAAACTCTTCATTGTTCAGATAAAAATCTAAAAAGTAATTCCAACTTAAGCAATTCAATTTTGAAATGATATGAGATTTTACCTGAACAGTCTTCATTTCTTTTTCAAAGATTTACCTATGTTCTCCAACCCTTTCTTGCCTTGCATAGCCAATGTCTTGATTTCAAATGAAAAGGTATGGCTACAAGGCTCATTAGCTTGCTGATCAAGTTGGCTTTGGGACCCACACTTGCTTGGGTCCTGTAATGAAATCAATGTTAGAATGCAACAATGATTTCTGAATCCAAAAAGATTTTATTTTGATATAGATGCATTTCATTCATTAATCGAACTAATAGCAACATTAGTTCCACATTTTCTGTCTGTCTTGTTCAATGTATCTATGTTTTCATGAAATTTTATATTTTTTAGATTTTTATCATAAACAACAATAGAATTATTTTGTGCAGCATTTCTATGCATATACACATGGACTTTATGAACTTTTTCACTATGAACATGATGTTTATTCCTATGTGTATGAGCATGTGTATGAGTATGAGGCTTGGGAGCATGCACAAAGATCATCTCTGTACCAACAATTCCTAGAGATATGACCAATTCTATGACAATGAAAACATTGGACTGATTTGGCATGTTTATGAATATTTTCATTTTTATTCCAGCAATATTTGGCAAGATGACCAAGTTTATTGCAATTAGAGCATATAGGAGAATTTCTTACCTGATACTTACCTTGGCATGAGTACATGTGCTGGAACCCCCTTTTCCTTTGAGAAGCCTTTACCTCTTAGTAGCTTCTAACATGATGTGGATTTGAAGCTTGCCTTGGAGCACTTCTGAAGTATGGAGGAGATGGAGGAATCTTGTGTAAAGTTTTCTGTTTTTCTGTTTCAATTTTCTTGTTTTTCATAGAAATATGATTCTTCTTTATAGCGGCATTTTCTTCTTTTTATCATTTTGTTTCTGAACAAGAACTTTTACTAATTGTTCATTAAAGATATCAGAGTTCTTGTTCACAGCTGCTTTAACAAATATTATTTTGGTTTTCTTTTCATTTTCTTTATTTTTCACAGAAGCAAGACCTGTGTTTGCAGCAATCTTAAGTTTATTTTGAAGCTTTTGTTTTTCAGCTTTTAATGCAACAACTTCTTTTTCTGAATGTTGAAGTTTGTTCAGCATGACATCCAAACCATTTTTCATCTTATTATTTTCATTGTCAAATGTGCAATTTATTTTTCTAATTCAGCAATTTTGTTACTTAATTGCTACAATCATTATTCATTGGTTTGTCATGCAACATACATTCAATCTTCTTTTTCAGATGAGAATTTTCTTCAACAAGTTGTTTGCATTTCTCATTGATTTGATGATCATGAGTCATATTTGAAATCTGTTTGTTTAATTGATCATTATCAAATTTAAAGTTCTCATTAAGATCAATCAATTTTTCATTTTCATTTTTCAAGTCTTCATTCTCTATTTTCAGTTCTTCAATCTCTTCATAGAAAGCTTGAACATTAACAATTTTCATCTCATTTACCTCTAATTTATCTTTCAACTTCTTGTTTTGAGATTTAACCTTTTTAAATTGTTTACACACATGTTTATAGCATTCCATCAAATCATCAGAAGACAATTCCTCCTTATCACTGTCAGAACATGAGTTGAGAGAATTGTTGGAATTTACTGGACCATTGGAGCTTTCCTTAGCCATAAAGCATTTGTCCATTTTTCTTCCTTCTCTTCTCTTCTTCTTCTCTGAAGATTCTTGCATTTTAGAAGATGGTGATGAGTATGGAGATTTCTTTGAAATTATTGTAGGAAATTCATGCAAGTAAAGAGATTTTCCATATTAACAGATTAACTTTAGATAATCAGATATTAAGACTATCAAATATGATCAACAAGTAATGAAGCACTCAGAATGATCACAATTAAAAATTTTGAATCAGATCAAGTAGATCAGTTGATGTTTTAGAAAGATCAAACAGAAGCAATCAAATCAGATTACACCCTTAAATCAAATGTTAACCTGCTCTGATACAAATTGTAGGAATCAGAGTGATTAAGCACACAAAGACAAATCTGCCAAATCACAACCAATGAACAGAGAACCAGGCTCTGATACCAATTGTAGAAATCAGCGATTATGCACACAAAGATAGATCTGCCAAATCACAATCAATGAACAGAGAACCAGCTCTGATTCCAATTGTAGGATCGAATATGTAGGATGAACAGATCTAGAGGGGGGGGGTTGAATAGATCTAACACCAAATACTATGGAAGCTTAAGCAATTTAAGATTACTTTAAGTTATAGATCCATTCAGTCAAACAAATTTTACTGATCTGATGAGTGGGTGTGTGTATATGATGTGTGAAGCAATTAGACAAGTAGTGTGAAGGCGAAATTCCTATGTATACATCTAGCGCAGAAAATAGATCAAACCACTGCATAGGAATTTTTAGGTGGTTCGAAAATCACACCAATGATTCTTACATCCACCCCTCACACAGTGAGGCCACACTATTCAAAACCTGAGTACAACACACACACTGCAGCACGACGACTCAAAAACACCCTTGAGCTCGATGGCTTAACACACAACTTTAAGTGCGACGACTCACAAACTGAGCACGACGGCTAAAACTACACACACACGAGCACACTTGCTCAGAACACACACACACATGCTAGATCAAGTTCACAAGAAATCAGATGCTCTAGTACTGATCTTATTCACACCCTTAAATGCACACAGAACGCATGTACAGATTTGACAAGCACTCAAGGGCAAATTGAGAAGAACACTCCAATAAAAATGAATGAAAGAGAGGTGAATTGGATGTCCCTTGTTGAAGATGATATACAAAGGCTTGAATTGAAGGTTCTGAGAAGATCAGATGGAATACTCCTTCAATCCACGATGCTCTATTTTTAGATCTGCTTCTTGCACAATTCATTCTTCTTCTGCTATTGCTCTTCTTCCTGATCTGCTCCTCTTTCAACACTTCACTGCTTTCTCCACTGCTTGGCCTTGATCCCCACTTCCTCTTGGATGGAATCGATGGATGGCTGGAGGGGATGGTAGCTTCAAATGAGATAGGACCTTTTATAGCCTTTGTGCAGTCCCATGTACGTGAGAGAGATGGGCACAAAAACCTAGAGTGCACCCAAGGCTGCCATGTGTCCAAAAGGCGTTTACCTCATTGCCACTTGGATGAAAGGGCATTTTGGTAATAATAGAATCTCCAATAAAGATCTCGGAAAGAAATCACAGCCATTAGATATCATACTCGGCACGTTTATGAGTTTTTACAAAATGTGAGTCGACTCATGTTTCCATGTGAGTCGACACTACTGACTCAGTAACAGTTTCAGCTTACTAGCAGAACACTAGTGTCAACCTTATTGTCAACGAGAGTCGACTCTACTTTAACCTGTTCTTTAGGAACTTCCTAGATAGACTTTGTGAGTCGACGTTATTGTCAACTAGAGTCGACTCTACTTTGACAAAAACTTTGTAAACCTGTATATATGAAGAGTGGACCATGAAAATGTCATTATCAGTAAAATATGAAATATTGAGTATCAAAAACATGTTGTTTAGTCATCATTGTAATATGTACAATGTGTCATTACCAAAATCAAAGTATGAGTGTTTGGACATCATCCACAACCAAATGTTGTAGACATCATTAAAATCAAAGTATGAGTGTCTAGATATGATCAACATGAAGGTTTTTAGTCATCATACAAATGAATGCACAACTCAACAGATTGAACTCCGTCAGTTTCCACAAGTCACACTCATTGCCCCGACCATTCTAGAATAAACCAGAGGATGATCGAATTAGTATTTCTAATTTTGGACCCCCAAACCTAGTTAAGTTCTTCCTTTTTAAACAAAACGAAACTAAACTAACTTGCTTAATGTGAATTTGAGCGCCGAGCTCACCGACAATACGAATTGAACTCTATCAGTTTCCACAAGTCACACACATTGCCCCAACTATGCTAGAACAAACCAGAGGCCGATCGGATTAGTATTTCTAATTTTGGACCCTCAAACCTACTGAAGTTTGTCCTTTTTAAACTAAACTTTTTTTTTTTTTGATAAACTATCCAATGGGTCAGTGACCAGGAGAGTGCCCCTCATCCCAAAGGGACGAGATGTTCTCACTCCACCAGGAGATCAACCATTGGATACAATTTTATTTCTGAAAAAATAGAATAAGGAATGACACCCGACGCCAGGACAAAGAAACCTCCAGGAAAAACAAAGAACACCCGATCGCCAACAAACAAAGCTAAAGGCATAACCCATGCAAAATCATGGCCTAAACTGGGTAACCCAGCTTTATCCATAGTCAAAGCTAGGGTTGTTCATAATATGGTTCAACCCAAAAAACCGAACCGAACCGGCTAATTCGGTTCGGTTCGGTTCAGTTTGAGAAGTGCCACGGTTCAGTTCGGTTTTGCACAGTGAAACCGAATGAACAAAAATATATAATAATATATTTGAATAATAAATATACATAAAATTGCGCCTAGCCCAGTGGCTAGGCGCGCTTCTTACTTTGGGGCGGTCGTGGGTTCGAAACCCATGACCGCCCCGTGCGTGTATCTTAGGTTTTTTTTTTTTTTTTCGGTTCAAACCAAACTGAACCGATTCTCTTCGGTTCGGTTTGAAAAAAAATTTGGTTTGGTTCGGTTTTCTTCAAAAGAGGTCTAAACTGGGCCGAACTGAACTGTGAATAGCCCTAGTCAAAGCCCCCCTTGCCTGAATAGGAAGATCAGAAATAGATAGAAAGACTGAGTTCCTGTCATGCGCACATCATGTGAAGCCGGGGAATCCGCCACCTGATTTCCCTCCCGGTAGGTATGAACGATCTGAGGCTTTAGAATTTGCCACATGAGGCATATCCCGCGCCACCAAGGGAAGACATCCTAGTGAGGTACCGCCCCATAGTAATCGCCTTGACCAGAATGGCCGAATCCGAGTACAAAATGGAGACATTGACCTGCCGATCCAAAGCCCACCTAAGGCCATTATGAAGGGCTCTAGTCTCAACCAACAGACTACTCCCCGTGCCATAGAAGAAGGCAAAGCCCACACACAAGTCGCCCTGATGTCCCTGAAGCAACCTCCACCACCACAAATCCTGGAGCAACCCAAAAGAAAAATTTGAATACAAAAAAAAAATATCCAAATAATAATTTCTTTAAAAATGAAATAATAGAACATACGTACCATTATCGTATGTGCACAAATACATCAAAAAATTTCGTAAAAATTATAAATCAACCCCCCCCAGACATTTCCTAAATATTCCACGAGAAATTCGTGCAACGAAAAATCAGATTGTCAAGCGTATGTCACAACGTAACTAATTATCCAAATTAGGAAACTAAGCCGGAAAACTAATAACACGAAATATATCGGGCTCATAAATTAAATGAGCAGGTCAGAGAGACCTCCGACATCGGGTAATGATTACCCATTATCGGAATTAGACCAATGGACCTCCCATAGCCCAAGAATAAATAAATAAATATATATATATAATAGAAATAAGAATAATCTTGAATAAAAGGAAGATGTATTAAAACAACTAGGAAATCAAATAAGAGAGAATTAAATAAAAAAACCCATTTAAAAGAAAAGTGTAATGGGCTTTGCTTAATGGATCCCCTAGAATTATCGGGTCAAAAATATGAAATTGCAAGGGGAACAATAATAAAGAAATACCCTAAATTCGGAGTTTAATATATCATAATTGGAAGGGGTTATTAAGCAATAAAAGTGGAATTAGAGTTGTAAATTGGATTCCTAAAACCTACCCTATATAGTCTAGCACAAATTTAGATACTATCCTAACCCAATTAGTGTGGAAAGCAAGAGAGGAAAGGTGGAGTTAGGAATCTCAGAATAAGGGAATTTGAGTAGTAGTAGGATAGGAACTTGTGTTTATATAAATACACCTCTTAAATCCTCGGTCGACCCTAGCTCGGGTAAAGGGGTTCTTGGACGTGGAGAAGAGGCCAAGGAGGAGAGGAAGATCCATCAAGCTTCTTCCTTCGTTCTTGGAGTTCTAAGCCCTAGAAGCTAAATTGAGTCAAAGGTAGGCATTCTCACAAGCAAAACCAATCAAATCCGTCTATAGATAGTTCCAATCACCAGGAACAAAAGCCCTCTTGTTTCATAATTTTCCCTCGAGCTAATCTTTTGTTCTTGATTTTGAAGATCTGTAAACATGATAACCCCGAGACATCATGTTTAATTTCAAATCTCTATGTATAATGATCCCATGCTACAAAATTTTTACTGTAGATACTTTCGTTGTTACGGATCTTTTGCCTCTAAAAGCCCTAAATTTCATTGAGCATACTGATCGAATTTCATCAACTTTCTCTCTTTGATCTGTCTGAATGAAACTCATTCTTGCTCATGTTCAAAACCTATATGACCATGCTCTCCTCTCTAATTCCGATTTACTGGAAGTACCCCCTACATATCTAGTTTAATTTACAACTTGTTTTGTGATTTTTCATCGACTATGTAATTAGTTATGATTTTTCAAAGTACCATGTGTCCAAACAAGTCAAGTTGGCACGCAATCCGATGTAGAACTATTTTCCGCTCGAAACTCAGGTGAAGTACCTGAGAACGCGACGGCTCGACACGTCACGTTCTCAGAGCCGTCGCGACAACATCTTGTCACGTTCTGAACGTGGAAAGAGACCCGTCGTGTCTGGCCGCCTGAGCAGACAGCCCTGTCGCGACCCGTATAGGACCCTGTCGCGTTCCATCATGACCCTATCGCGACCCTTACATGGGTACGTCGCCTTACAGGATTTTGCATAAAAAGCCATAAGATTTATTGCTCTCACCTTCTACAATATTCTTACCATAAGATTTATTTCTCTTACCTTCTACAATATTCTTACGCCTTTTTAACAGTCATATACGCAGTAAAAACACCTGTTTTAAATTGGAGCTTTATTGAATGCTTTAAAATACATATTCACGACTCATTTCTATCTATTAATTCTCTCTTACACTGCACACACATGAACCATCCATATATACTGAAATCTGCATAAGTACTCATAATGTATCTGGTAATTTATTGCAATGAAGTATATTACTTGCCCTATTTAAAGGACTTGTATTCATTTCTTGCGGGGGTTAGATACCGATATCGACGCTCCACTGTTCTAGAATTCCTCTAGAACGTCGAGCACCTATTTTATATATACACTTTACTTGGCTTGTGGTGAACTCTCCGTCGGATATCCTTTCGACGGACTAGTGAAAACCTTGCACAAGGCCTCCGTAAGTCTCCTATGATCATGGATTCCCATGGGTCGACGAGCCGGTTGTACCCTAACACCCATTATACCTTTAGGGATCTATATGATCCAAACGGCTATTAGAAATTCACCCTCGTCTTGAATCATGCCGGACCTCTAGACCTGTGCTTAAAAGGCCACTGGTAAGTCGTGAATTTCCACCTAACTACCAACACGTGCGTGTGTTGTGCAAATGTTACTATCGCCTGTTTACTCGTTGTTTACGTGATGTCCACTAGCTCTCTTCTATACTCTACTCGCTCACCTATTCACGTTCATCTACCATCTCATCTATTCATCTAGTGCTCTTATCTATTTCTTGGTACTCTTAAATTGGCCATTAATGATTGTTAAAAGAAACATATAACCAATGCCAGCGCAATAGGTCCCGATCAGGTCCTGGGAGGAGCCCGAAGTGCCATTGGCCGCGGGAGTTAAATGATTAGGATGTCGGCATTACATCCAAGTGCCATACTATCAAGATTAATCTAAGACAATGAACACAAGTGCGATATCTCTCGTTGTCTTTGACAAACAAGTACTATACTCTCTCTCGGCTATCTTCGGATAACCAAAGTGCAATTACTATCTCAATTGACAAGAAAGTTAATCAAAAGTGCTATACTATTCGATTGATAAGAAAATCAATCAAAGTGCAAATTTACTCTCTATATGGCCAACTACTTTCTCTCTCCTTGCTATACATGTTGCTTGATATTGCTTGACGTTGACGCTATTTGCCATCGTGTTGTTGTGTTGCTTTCTTTCGTGACTCAATCTTATTCATTGTACTATACTTGATTCATCTGCTATTTGAACATGTTACTTGTGCTCTTACTTCTCGACTTTACATGACTCGCTCTATCTTTAGTACTCTGCCATTTAATGCACTAATTATTTAAAGCCTGCTTGAGCCTGAGATTTAAGTCCTACTGGGCGTTATCGCTCACCCTTCGTTATTTGTTATGTGTCTCGTAAGCGAACGATGACGTTATACGTACCAATGGGACAAGACTAGAGTGATGAGCGACCCGAAGTCCACTCATGAAGTTACCCTAGTACAATAAAGTCTAGTAGTTATTGCTTGGATTTCTTTTCAATATAGTGATGTCATGAGCCTTGTGTTTGGCTCTGAATTAGTGGTTGTAATAGTCTTAGTGATTTATAATGAAATCAAGAGTTATTTCAATTATTGTTCATTAGATGCTCTGATGTTTGCGAAAGTATGCGCAATTGTCGTTACCATACTCGTTGTTCGCGTCTCCCTCTGATTTATTCCGCTGCTAAATTGGAGGGGCGTGACAAATCCCCGGGTTGCCTTTACAAGCCCCATCAACATTAATAATGTATTTGCTGAAGGAGGATTCCATTTGACAATTATAGGCAGCCTGACATTAATTCTGCTGCAGTAACATTAAAGGATTTTAGAATGAGAGATGAGTGAAAGATACCAAGCGATTTAAACTTAAGAAAGCCCAGGACTTTCCTAGCAGTCACAAAACCTTATTCTTAATTTTGTCCAGCGATGAAACAATCCCTTCCAAATGAGCGCGCATCTGAATTTCCAGACCTCCAAAGCATAACAATGGTAAGAAGCAAACCATGATTGAGGCGTAAAGTTTAGATTAGTATTAGTAACGACACTCCAGCACCGAACGGTAACACGATCAGAGAGGTGTATTTATTGCTAAGAAGCGGAGCAATCCAACACCATAGGTCAGTAGCGATATCAATTGAGATGAAGAGATGATCCAAAGATTCCTGTTTAGGAACCTTGCAACAGGTAAACTTGGACACCAAAGGAATCCTGCAATCCATAACTGGAATCAACGGGCACCGCTCTAGGAAGAAGAAGCTTCCAAACAAACGTGGCAGAACTAGGAGGAATAGCATGGTGCCAAACTTTCAGCCAACTGCTTTTGCAAACTCCCGGATTAGAAACAAGGTGATAGGCAGATTTAACATAGAATTACCATGGCATTGGCAGACCAAATAACTGAATCTGGACCATCAGAAAGAGACGTCGAAACATGATGGCGAGGCACACCCATCCAGTTCCAAACCATATGATTGTCATCCAACACCATGTTTTAAACTGAAAACATTAGGCCAGAGATGGTCATTTGGAAATATGTTCTTAAACTCCTGCATCAAGGTTTTATCACCAATCTATACATCCTTAAAAAAATCAACGGAGGACCCATCCCCCCCATCCACCTGGAATTAGAAAGGACCAATTCTTTCGCTTGGAAGATGACTTTCTTGGAGACCCCAGTGGGGAAAGGGGTAGTAATATCTGATAAATGCTGCTGCTTTAGAAACCGCTGATTTGCATAATGAGACCAAAGCGAGTCACCATGAAGAATATTCCAAATTTGTTTCGCCTCCAAAAGCTATCTGCATAGTTTCTAGATTTGAACTTCAAACCGCCTTCCCACAAAAGGTTTCTACATTTTGTCCTAGGAAAACCCAGTGTCGTCTGATATTTCCATCAACACCCTGCCAGAAAAAATTAGCACAAAGTCTGTCTTTCTAGTTGTAAATCCTTTTAGGAATATAGGTTGAACTAGCCAAGTATATAGGAAGACTTAAATGAACAGATCGGCTAAGGACTGCTCGCCCAGCCTAAGACAAAATTTTAGATCTTCACCCAATAAGTTTGTTTGCTACACAATTAACCATAAACTTGAAATCATTCACTTTAAGTCTCCCAGGTTTAATAGGAACCCCCAAATACTCCTGCTACCTTGGTGGTGTTTTTACCCTATAAGGTGATTCAAGCGGGAAGCTAGAACTGCGGAGCCTTAGCAGACATTTGGAAACAACTTTTCGTAGCATTAACCCATCTGACCAGAGCTCCTTTCATATTGATGCAGAAATTTAAGGAAAGTTTTAACATTGTTGATCTCGACGTTCATAAAACTAATGTATCATCTGCATATAATAAATGGGATACCTGAAGACCTCCACGCGGGTTACTAAAATGCTTGATGCTGCCATTCTCAAATAAATTGTGCAGCCTCTACTAAGTATTCAGAGGCAATTATGAAAAGGATCGGCACCAAAGGGTCACCTGGACGGATGCCCCTGGATGATTTAAAGTAGCCAAAAACTGTCCCCATTGAAGTTGATGGAGGACCGGTAATTCGATAACATCATACCGACATAAGAAGTAAACCTGCTGCAGAACCCAAACTTCTTCATCACTTGCAAAATGAAATCCCATTCCATCCTGTCATTAGCTTTGGACATGTCTAATTTAAATAGGACGTTGAAACCTCTAACTTTCTGATCAATGTCACGAAGCATATGGCGGGCAAAGAGACATTATCTAGAATATAGCGCCCTTCAAAAAGGCACTTTGCTCATCAGAGATAATAGCGGGGAGGATCAGAGTAAGCCGCTCACAAAACAGCCGAGATATAACTTATAAATAAAGTTGCAAAGACTTATGGGCCTGATGTCACCAAAGGTTTAGGTTCAGCCACTTTCGGAATGAGAGTAATAAGAGAAGAGGATGTCCCTCTAGGGAACCAAAACCCGCAAAAAATCCCTGCACCGCAGCAACCACATCTTGACTAAGAATATTCAAACAATGAGTAAAGAAAAGACCCGAGAAGCCATCCGGACCAAGAGCACTAGAAGTGTTTATAGAAAAGACCACTGCTTTAACTTCAGCTGTAGATGGAACTTTATAAGCATATATTTTGGTCTCTCTAATGAGAGTAGGAATACAATCAAATGTCACTGTCCACAACATGATCAACTGATTAAGAAGATCTTGAAGAAAGCTACCCACTTCCTTCCTGAGCAATTCCTGATCAGAACACCAGTCGCCACTACCATTATTAAGTTTTAATCTATGATGAAGGAGCGCCAACTATTGCACTTCACTGTGGCATGGTAAAAAGCAGTATTTCTATCACCATTCCCGAGCCAATCAACTCTGGATTTCTGCTTCCAAAAAACCTCCTCCCTGTGTAGTGCAGTATGTAATTTAGCATTCGCAGCAAACAAAGCCACCTAATTGTCATAGATGGCGTTGCATCAAAAACATCTTGGAGCCGCTCAACATCCTCAGAAGCCAGCCTAACCATTTGGGAAACATGACCAAAAACATCGCTATTCTAGGTCTTGAGCATATTTTTCACCTCCTTCAGCTTCACCTGAAGTCTGAGCAACGGGTTTAGAAGATTATCAGTGCCAGAATTCCAGACCTTAGAGACAACCCCCATAAAAGTATCATGCAAAATCCACATTTCCTGAAACACAAACCGGCTTGGGCCGCTACCCGCATGAATATAAGATAGAGCAAGAGGGCAATGATCCGAGGGACCTCTCCTGAGGTGTTTAACAACAAATTCAGGAAGAGTTGCCTGCCAATTAGCATTAAATAATACACGATTCAGACGGGCACTAATATTAGCACTACCAATCTAGTTATTCATCCAAGTATAGGTAGAGCCAATATACCTAACATCAAATAAACCAATGGCGGCCATGAAAGCATTGAAATTGGTCATCCCATTCAGACTACTGAAAATCCCTCTCTTTTTTCCGAAGGCTGAGCAATACAGTTAAAATCACCTCCCACCAACCAAGGAATATCCAGAGAAGAAGCAAGTTAATCAAATCCGAAAAAAGGATGCGCCTTAAACCATACTCACAGGACGCATAAACACAGGTGTATAACAAGAAATAGAAGAGTTATTCATGAGACCCAACATGATATACTGATCAGATTTCCCCACCACATGCAGACAAATAGAAGAATTCCGAAAAACCCAAATCATAGAATCATTATCTGAATTTCCAGCAAAGTTATCCACTTAATGAACCTCGATAACTTGTGAGCTCTTTCTAATGGTTGCTTTGGTTCCATAATAGCCACAAAGGACATATGAAACTGAGTAACCAACTTCTTCAAACCTTGCGGGAATTAGCATTCCCTACCCACGGATATTCCAAAGGATAGCATAATTCATGGGACACAGTGTCCTTCCCTCTATCAACCGATTGGGAATGAGCTCTAGTAAGCACCCGAACTCTACGATCAGAAGGACCTTCCTCTACCATTATAGGATAAGGAAATTATCCATCAACGCCAACTGAGCCGTTCTAACACCCTGTTGGAACCCCGATCTCTCAATCAAACATAACCGTCGTCTCCGCATGGCCGCATGCCACTGGATACTTCTGCAATAGCCTATTGGCATGCAACGTTACCATTATCATGATGACCCGGAGAGTTGATAGCTTTTCCAGTTGTATCATCGCCGATTTGATTACCACGATCACCAGTCATAATATCAAAAGTAACCACTCCTCCACCCTCCAGAAGAGTAATACAATCCTCACGAACCGTAACTAGATAATTTCCATCGTGATCTTTATTATTATTCCCAGGAGCCGGTAAGTCATTCTTCTTAGATAGAACATCAGTATTAATTTTTTAACCATTTACCTTAAGAATATCAGCCAACTTCGGCTGGGTGTGACCCTCACCACTATCACCTTCTCCATTAGGCATAAGATTAGATCGCGTCGCGAGGGGCCAGCTTCCTCCCCAGTAGTAGCAGGAACCCCACACTTTAACCGGTTGAATAACAGTCTTAGACATAGTATTTTCTACTTATGGATCTGACCCTCCCCTGAAGAGCGACACTTATCTTTAACATGGCCAAGTCTATGGCATGAGCAACAATAGTTCGGCAAGTTCAGATAAACCACATCCTACCAGTATCCCCCGAGGTCTCCCATCTTGATCCAACTCTATCTGGGTGTGGCTTTAATAGATCAACCTCGACGCAAACCCTTGCTGCCTTCGTGTTTAGAAGAAGTTAAGTGGCATGGGCTAATTGAAGGACTAGACCCAACGTTTTTCGTAATGGAAGAGAGCATATTCTTTTGATATAGCTTAACCGGAAGAGAAGGAAAATCCACCCACACAGGGACAACAGAAGGTTCCTCATGGGGTTTAAACAAAGGATTCCACTTGAAAAACCTGAACAACTTACCTTGAACAAAAGCGATTCACGCAAGAGAACTCTGAGATAATCGTCTTGGCTCTTAAACCTCAAGAGGAGGTGTGTAACATTCCGAGTTTTGGCACCCTTGGTTTTGTTCTTGGGATCGAGATGGTTCGGGCAGTCGTGTTCGGAACGCTACGTGCTCTGTGTCGCCTTCTAGTTTGGAAGGCGACGACCCTTGCGTCGCATTCCCGTTGCCTGTTGGTTTGTGTGCCACGTGTCCACAGCGTAGGTGTGAAGGCGATGTGCCACCTATTGCATTCACCTGAGTCGCTTGCATGCGTGACACGTGGTCTGGAGGTTGTCTGCCTGTCAGCAAGTCTGTCAGAACTTGTGGGAAGGCGACAACTTGCCTGTCGCGTTCTTATTAGGAACGCGACGCCTAGCTTGTCACGACTGCAGTTCCGAGGGCTTAAGCCTGGTAGGTGCCTCTTTCTTCTATTTTCTTTCCTTTCTTCTTCCCTCCTCCTCTCCGGGGTGGGGAAGTTTCCCCCTGCTCTCTCCAGTGGCTTGGGCATGGTGGAGTTGTCATCGAGCTCGTGCGGAGTGGTGGACAATCGTAGAGCGAGGAGGGGCGGTCGAGGCTTTGTGAAGGCCCATTGGGTTTGCTTCTTCGTTCTCAGTAGGGATCTCTTGTTTCCATATCTATTAGTGTAAATGGAGCTTAGTTTTGGGTAGTCCATTCCGTGCTCGTGAGCTCCCTTGTGGTTTCACACGGATGGACGCTTACCAGTGGGCTCGTCTACGTGTTTAAGCTTTGTACATGTTGTGTGTGGTGAGGAGAGGTGGTGTGTTGCCCCTCGAGCCCTCTTACTTGCTTTCGTGGTATGCTTCCTCCCCATTTCGTTTTTGGAGGTAGTATTGTAGCTGGTGGACCATGGTATGGCTCAATGCTTGGTTTGGGCTTCTGTCTGAGGTTGCAAAAGGTTGGTTATCGCGACACCAGACAGAAGCGACGAGTAACCTGTCGCTTTCTGGTCGCGATAGGTGGTTGTCGCATTCCCCTCTGCCTTATGTTTCCAGTTTTCCGATCGTGGCGGAGGATGGCTCGTGTCCAAGTTTGTTAGAGTGAGGTCTCACCAACTTGGCACGAGGTCTTTCCTTCGGTTTGGGGCTTGCCTGGTGGCACCCTTGGGGTGTGGGTCTACACACAAGGCCCTGCCTTCGATGAGGAACGCGACGGTTCGATACGTCACGTTCTGAATCTGAAGGCGACACCCTGTGCGTCATTTTCTAGTTGTGACAGGGCCCTGTCGCGTTTTCCTTCGGGTCGTGACGGAGTCCTCGTTGCCTTCCGACTTGATGTTGTTGGCCGTGGTTGTTGATCTGCTTTGGGGTTCAGTCTTCTGATGCTGAATGCGATGGGTCGCTACATCGCGTTCATATGAGAAGGCATGCCCTGGTCATCGCGACCTGGTGGCGATAGGCTGGTTGTCGCTTTCTTGACCAGAAGGCGACGTTCCTGTGGTCGCGTTCTGATTGCTAGTGGTTCTAGCTGGGTTTTGTATCCGGTGGCCGACGGCCCTTCTGGGGGGTTTCCGGAAGGGGTGTCGTGCGTGCTTGTGCCTCCTAGGCTTGTCTTGGTTACAATCCAGCTGTGCCGGTTTCTGTGGTGGTTGCCCCACCAGTTTTCTCTCTCGCCCAATGCTCGCCACTTGAGGGCTTGTCCATGAGATAGGTATTACTGTTACCTGGGACCCCAGCCCCGCGCATCTGTTAGAGGGAGTTCTCTGGGCGGCAGCGTGATCAAGTCACAGACTTGGAGCAGAAGGGGAAAACGGTGGGGGACAACGGCGTATAGTCATTTGTAGAGCTCTCTTAGCTGGTCTAGGTCTCCAAGGTGGTTCAGGCGCTCGTCTGGTGCGGACCAGCTAGTCTTTTCACTGCCTAGCTCTGCGTTGGTTCCAGAGCCACGTAGGGAGGTTAGGCGTGGGGCCGTATCGGAGGACTATGGTGTTTATGGTTGTGTTCTTTGCTGTGACTCGCTAGCCTCACTCTACCTAGGAAGGTCGTAGTTAGGAGCAGCGGCTGGTGAGTGAGAGGGGTGGACTGTGTGTCCCTCTCTTAGCTGTCTGTGGTGGTGGCTTAGTTGTTCTTGCTGTGGCGGTGTTTCTCGTTGGTTCCGAGATTGGGTTCTCGTCGCCCAAGCCTGCACGGTGGTTGTAGCCTAGCTATGTCTAGTTCCGTGGGGTTGGTTTTTGGCCTCGTGGGCTATGTTTAGTGGTTTCTGCTTTGCGGGTTCTCTCGGGGTGCCTTGTGCAGGCACCCAACTGCTGTTTCGGTAAACCATTTCTTGGTGCTATTCATGGTGGCACTGGGTGTGTAGTACCCTGACCTCGTGGATGTCCGAGGTGCAAGGTGGTATGCTTGTGGGCCCTCGACCTGGGGAAGGTCCGAGGTGGCCGTGCCTGTGGTGAAACGGTGTTCTCACATGGTTCTCGTTGTCTCTCATGGTGACACTTGGTTGTTCCTCCCTGACCTTGTGGAGGTCG
>JACBKR010001372.1:0-52081 GCA_014218235.1 Colocasia esculenta | reverse complement strand
GTAAAGTTTTGCACAGTGGAATAAAGAAATAGAGTTTATTATGTTTTTTTTAATCAGAGATTGACTTTAAGCATATGAGCAGAATAATATAAAAGAGTAGGAAATTCAAAGATGGCGATTGATTTTCTTTGAAGAGGTGTCAGTTGTGAATGTGAATGCAGATGAGGCAGGATAACAAACAAGCAATGATAAATGGAAAAGAAAATGGTGGCATGAAAGAATATTACAGTGTAAGATATTTGAGAAGGTAAAGTAGTCTCGAAAGAAATGTTCCAAACACAGCCCAAAAATTGTGGAAGCAGGTTCAGTCCAAGGAGATAAAGCACCATTGGCAAGGTAGGATCCCCTACGGTTGAAAGCTAAGAAATGCAATGGAATCGACAGAATAGAGTAATTGTGAGATGAATTGAAAGACTGAAGCAGAGAAAGAGTATATACTTGTTCTGTGTTCGGCTTTATTTGTTTTTAGGTGATAATCCGGATTGTTGTGATTTGTTTTATATGTCGAGGACGACATTTGTTTTAGGTTATAATAATGTAACGTCGCTTATTTTCGGATCCTTTTGGATCGTGTGTGTTGTGGTTGTGATGGCTGTTGTAAGTCCATGTGGTGTAGACGCGTGGTGTGTGTAGTGTGGTGCAGGTTAGGTCCCGAAATGAAATAGGACCTGCTGCAGTTGAGTAGGAGTTGGCGGCCAGGGGTGGTCGTTGACTTGTTGGCGTCCAATAAGTGGCCGTTGACTGCATGATCTTGGCGGCAGGGATATGGACGTTTAGGTGGCGGTTGTCTTTGGCGACAGAGGGGTTGACGCCAACCTGAGAATTCTGCAGGTTATAGGGTCACCCAGAGCGGTTTCCCTCCTGTCTCTCTCTTCCCTGCCCTAGCTTCGTGTCCCCGTTTTCTCAAGTTTCCAGCAGGTACTGAAGGGTGGTTGGAGGATCGTGGAGCGTGTGGCATTGTCGAATCGGACGAGGAAACGCTGTGGCGTGGTGTAATTTCCGTGGGAGCTCACGTAGGGTTCGGTGTGAACCGGGAGAATTCGGAGGGTTTTAGTATTTTGAGGTAGGGAATGACCCTTGTAGTTCCTATAGGTCGTGTTAATGTAATTAGATAACATGAATCTGCATGAAAATGGTGATTTCGGGTCATGGCACCCATGCGGGGATAATGGGTGGTTTGATGATTTTATGTAGTAAAGCATGCTGTTTTAGTTTAATTATAATGCATGGGAGTTAGAGGAACTATTTCCTCCTATTTTCTTAATGGTTTCGGGATCAGGAATGCATGTGGGATCGGTTAGGGTTTCTGCAGGAGTAGAAGCTGAAGATCTTGGCGTCAACATTGTGGTCGACAGGTTCATCAGCCGGGATATAGACGGCTAGATCCATTGCCGTCTACTTCCTATAAGCGGCAGTCGATGTTGTCACCAACTTGTGCATGTATTCATGCAGTGTGGTTTACGTAGCTTTTCTGATTATGAATATTACGTGTTTGTGTGTGCATGGCGATGACCGGTGTGAGCCAGTGAACTTGTTTTGCTCTTGGAGCATATTGCTCATGTAATGGGCATGTTTTACGTGAATGATGTGTGATGTACGTAATTTCTTTACGCAATATGTGTGGTGCGTTGGCACCCGTGGCACTCTTGGAGTGCGTTGTCCATGTGTTGGACATGTGGTTTACGTGGAAGACGTGTGGTACACCAACTAGGGTGTAATATACACGTGTTGTCTACGTGGTTTGAGTGTGTGTATACTACACACTTTGTTGTAATGCAATTCTATGATTTGTCGTAGTAACTGGGCAGTGAGGTTCCTGTGTGAGCCTAGCCATGACTTTGTGGTGTTGGGAAGTGAAGGTCCATACCGACCTAGCCCTGGTTCGTTGTTGTCTTTCGAATAATATTATATTGATTTATGTATTAAGTGGTGTGTGTTGCCACAGGTCATGAGGTGACCAATGATAGGCAAGTTTGTGGTTCAGGTATGTGTTGGTGTGGGATAGCTTTGGGGTCATATGGTGACCGATGTTAAGCTAATCCTAACACTTGTATTTGTGAATTTTAAGTAAAGGCTATATGTGTAGTATCGTGGTTTGTGCTAGCCGAGTGTGGTGGTCCGGCGCCTATTCCGGAATGCCTCTCTAGTCGGGTACCTCAGGTTCTTTGTGAGCCAGGCACGTGTGTTTGTTGTGCTCGGGGTTTTGTCCCGGTACTTGTGTTGTACCTTGAGGTCTGTCTCCTCTTCCTGGACACCCTCACTCCTGTGTTAAGTTGTACGTCCGGCTGAGGGAAAGACGGCAGTGGGACAGCGACTTCCCAGAGTTTGTTCTTGTGTCGCTTGTAGCGCGCTCGTAGTTGGGGTACGGACACCAGTAGACGTCACTGGTCCCCAGCTAGTCCTGTTTTCCAGTGCCTCACTTTAGGGTGCTCCGCCAAGAACCTAGAGGTGCCAGGCATGGGCCTGCAGCTGTGTGTCTGCAGGTGTGGTGTTGGTTGGTCTCCACAGTTGTTTGACTTCTTCCTTGTGGAGCGGCAGTTGGACCTTTCGTCCGTGACTGCGAGGCTGAGAGGTTGTTCTTGTGTTGTGTTGTCTGGGTTGGATACTGGCCTGATCAGCAGTAGTCCGTTCCTGTGGGTGGCGTCGTTCTTTCTGACTCTGCTTTGCCTGTTCTGGCTGTAGTTTTCTCTGCTTGCCACTGGCTGTGGTTTGTGAGTTTATGACTCGTGGTCGAGGTTTGACCAGTTCGAGGTGTGCCCTGGTGTTGGCACAATTGTGGTTGAGTTATAGTTTATGTGATTTGCCGGTTGAGGTTTTACCTGTATTATTGTGCCTAAATAAAGGTACAATATAATTGTGGTCCAGTATGGTGTTTACCACCTTCTTGTACCCTCGTTCGGGTGTTTGTGTTATGGTACCTCAGAGTAGCAGGTACATTTCCCTTCGTGGGTTACTTTGTAGTTTTGTGGTGGTACATTGTGTACCAACCTTCTTGGTCTCGTGTGTTGTGGAGGTCTTGTGGTTTGACCTGCCACTTGTTGTATCCTAACTGTTTTAAGTAGATCTTTGTTTATATTTTATTGTGGATTAGTTTGTGATATTAAATACGTTACCTTTGTGGGTATTTTGCCGATGAGCTTGTGGCTTAGGCATATTGTGGTTTAGTAGAACTATGCTCCGTGGAGGCCGTGTGAGACCTTCCACTTGTTGAGTTTTACTCTTCTTGGGTATGATTCCAATTATAGTTTTAGTGTGTTATGGATGGCTTCGGTGTAGCCAGTTCTTTACCTTGTATGTAGTTTCCGATGTAGTGTGGTTTGGAGTATAAAGGACCAGCTCTTTGTTAGCAGTCCTGTTACTCAAGTGTTTGAGGTTTGCCTGTGAAGCTTGCAGCTTAGGCAGTGACCTGCCTGTGTGCTTATAGTTTAGGCAACCAGTTGTTGTAGCAGTGTGCCAGTGAGACTGTGGTTTAGGCACTTTAGTAGTTGGGTTAACTAATGATTATTTTAGTCCTGTAGTCTTTCTTTTCTTTTGAGGACGTTATGTTTATTATCATGAGTATGTTTAATTGTTATTTATTGTCATGATTTGAGTATGAAATGGTTTGGCTATTGATGTTGCCAGTGAGACCCATTGGGGTTGAGGTGTCTGTTGTTACGGTGTTGTTTTGGGTAGCCCCTACTTAGCCAGTGACTTGTTAAGGCTCACTCCCCTACAGTTCTTTTTAGGGCTTGCCGTGTATTTGGCTTGCAGTGGCGTTGTGTCAGACTTGTACCACCAGTAGTTGTTTAGTAGTTAGTGTTGTGTGAGCTTGTGCTCCCTAGGGGTATGCCCCAGGTAGTTGTACTTTTTTATATTGGACATGTATTAATGTAATGGGACAGTTGTACAAATCAGTGAACAGATATGAGCACATGTACTTTCTTGTGTTTGTCTTTTATACTCTTACTGGGTACGTGTGTGAGATATCCCTTGCGAGACTTCGGTCCATTCGCGGAGGCGGATTTGGATATGGAGCCTTAATGGGCATAAATACCCCGGTCTGTCACACACAACCTTTCTATCATCTGATGGTGGTCTCCTCTGGCTCATCACCTCCACCTCCCTAATCTCTCCTATCAGCCATTCTAAAACCAGCACACACAGCATCCCAATCCACATAGCACACAAACATATCATTACAAAAACAGGGCCAACTACCAGTATAGACGTAGTAGGGAACAAACTATGTACATTTTCTGTTCCTTCATATTTACACAGACCTTGCTCTGATACCACTGTGACGGTCCTCGCCGTTCAGGCCTTTAACCAATAACGTGCCTGACACGACTCCGCCTCTTGCAATCGAGCCGTACCTTGGAAGGGATATCAATCACACATGTTCGTGAAAATATAAAAGAGCACGCTGAACACATATAGATTCCATTCTTCACATATATCATTTGAAATGTACATATCAGTTCCATATCATAGTCATTAAACAAAGTACAACAGTCCAGGAACAACCCCCAAGGCTCCACAAGTAATAGTATTACTCTGCTTGTGGCGAAGGCTCGACTCCACTACGGTGCTGACCGGAACTAGAAGAGGACGTGAACCCTCCTGCTCTCATTCACCTGAAAGAAGAATGGGTGAGCCTCACAAGTCACTAGCTTAGAAGGGAAACTCCCTCAAAGCGAGAAACACATTGTACAACAGATATAATAGCAAAGCTGTAAAGCATTTAAAATATATAACTAATGCAACAACTGCAAATAAATAAACTGCAAACCACGTACGCGGTACAAGCTAAAGAAGGGCACGCCCACACACGATTCACGAGAACTGGTTCGTGACACTAGTCATAGACCCAGAAAAACAACACAAGTCTACCTCTCAGTCTCCCAGCCACGGACGAAAGGTCCAGCTGCCGCTCCACCTCAATAGGGTCAAGAACTGTGGAGACAAACCAACACCACTCATGCAGACTACACAGCTGCAGGCCCAAGCCTGACACCTTGGGGACTCCATCCGAGAACCCTAAAGTGAGGCATTGGAAATAGGACTAGTTGGGGACCAGTACGTCTACTGGTGTCCGTCCCCCACCTAGCGCGCTACAAGCGACCACACACCCACAAACACGACTTGTTGCCCCCTGTCGTCTTTCCCTCAGCCGGGCATACAATTCGAACTCATCGTACCGGGACAAGCCCTGAGCACCGGTGCTAGGGTAATCGACTAGAGAGGTAACCACGGAAGGCATTGCAACCCAACTCGTTGTGCACACAATTTCGAGCAGAACTCCTTGTTATCAACCACGGTATAAGCCGACAAAACACATACAAACTCTACATTGCATAGCCAACACAGCCCAAGCAATGTAGGTTAGAAACCGGACAGATGGCAACACTAAACCGCAACCAACATAGTGGTCGTCAATAGATATGAATCATGATGGACCAATCCGTCGCCTTAAGGCCTGAATCGCGAAGGGACAGGTCGTCGCGTTCACAAAACGTGACGACTAGTTCTATCGCCTTTCAGACAGCCGAAACCTACTTTCATTTCTCATTCTGGAAAACACACCAAACCACCATACATGCTGATAAAAGCAAGAAATGGCTATTCATATGGAATCCAAAGCATGTTCTCTACCATGTCCACATGATTTCCAAATCAAACTACACAAACCCTAACCTATACAGTCCATGCAAGGAAAACTAGGTAGAATTCCCCTACCACAGAGGAAACGCGAATCCACACCGACCGGACGTTCCCCACACTCCGAAGCTCCTCATCGTGCCGGAATTATACCGAAAGACACCAAAACCACCTAGAATCCCCGCAATAAGACCTCCTCCAGCTAAATAGTGCAACTGCACTATTCGGCTCAAGGCAGAAGCCCAAAATACTGAGTTAAAATTGCGACGTATCGGCCAGTCGTGTTTAGAAACACAACGTACCTCGCCGATGTGTTTAAACCCCGACATCCTACATGCGCCAGGCGGCAGGCATGCAGCCGCGCTCACGTAAAAGCGGTTCTAAATCGCAACAAGGCAAGTGTTTGCGTTCAACTAAGAATCACGACGTCTGTGTTTGTCGCATTCTTAGTGAGCCCGATAGAGGTCTGTTTGGGCTTGGAATTCCAACCCTCCAGCCTCCCAACTTACCACACCAACCTATATAAACACATGTAGACTCGCATGGTCAACCAATGGCCACACACTGGCCACCAAACCCGATAAACAACAATCCGAACGTACCGGTTATTACAGATAGTTTGTAAATTAGAGAAGAAATTTCCTCCAGCATTCTTTGATTCAATGGAGCACCTGATCATCCATTTTCCATATGAGGCTAGAGTTGGAGGACCAGTACAATTTCGATAGATGTATCTGTTGAGAGGTATATTCCTATGTCTCATTTATTCACATTATGAAGATCTTTTATATTTCCTACGTATTCATTTGGATTGTTGTCGTAGGTGCATGCACGATCTTAAGTTGAGGGCTCCATTACCCAAGCGTACCTTATTGAAGAGATATCGAACTTTTATTCGATGTACTTTGAATCAGAAATACGAATTTGATTCACTCAACCTCCACATAATGATGATGGTGGAAATTCTAATGTGTTGATGAATCTCTATATTCAAGTGTCCTGGACGAGCGTTCAAATATTCTTCTACTCGCGCACTCGAAGATAGAGAGTTGTAGCTGAAAATATCTACAACTTCATGAATTGCGCAGAACTAGATCGTTACATTGAGTAAGCCCTCAACGCTAATGTCTTTATGTATGTACCCCATTTTTTTGCAATTATGGAGTTTAGAGGTGTGTTACATTTTCATTGCAGAGAGTTTGAGTCAGTCATTTTGCAACGGAATCCACGTATGACTAACGTGCAGGTTGAAAAGGAATGGGAGAAGTCTTTTGCTACTCATTAAGATTGAGTAAGTGTCTAAATATTTTTATGCATAAGTGTTGACATGTTCTTATGCTTAAGTTGTTCATAGTTGTCATTGTGTGTCCGTCTTTTTACATAGGTTGAACAAGGCTTTATCACTGATCCAAGAGTACAAGAGATCAGTTATGGGCACTCAACGATTGTACGTGTCTATCCAGACTACATTGTGAACGGATACTGATTTCACACGAGAGATTATGGACGGAATAAGTCTACGATGCAACGGCGTATGTGTGAAGAGAAGTGCCTAAAATGAAAATGAAGTAGACTATTATGGCATTCTCGAAGAAGTATCAAACAACAATTCTTGGGACAAGGCAACCATGTATTTCTCTTCAAGCATCATTGGTTTGATCCAACCTCTATTCGTAATGACACAACATATGGGATCGTCGATGTCAAACAAGTCCAAGTTGAGTACGTATGAGCCATTCATTCTGGCGGCAAAAGCCCAACAAGTTTATTATTAGAACTATTCGTCTCTCAAATTTAAGATGGTGGTGTGTAATGGCCTAGATACTTAGCCCAATAAGGCTCCATATCCAAGTCTGCCCCCCACGATCGGACCGAAGTCTCGCAAGGAATAGCTCGCACAAGTGTCCAGTAAGAATATAAAAGACAACCACAACAGTATAAGACACAAGAAAGTACGTGTGCTCATACTGTAAACAATAATGTACAATTGTCCCAATACATTATTACATGTCCAATAAAGGAGTACAAATACCTGGGACATACCCCGAGGGAGGACAAGCTCACAAAACACAACTAACTCTATTGCTGGTGGTACAGGTCTGCCAAAAATGCCTCCGCAAGCCACACGAAACTGGCTAACAATTGAAAAGAGCTATAAGGGAGTGAACCTCAACAAGTCACAGCTCAGGAGGGACCTCCCAAAAACAACAACCAAAACTAAAGAGACCTCAACCCCAAAGGGTCTCACTGGAAACACCGATAGCCAAACCATTTCATACTCACAACAATCATGATAAACACAACTAAAACATAAACACATCACAAACACATAGTCCTCGGAAGGAAAGAGGAACAACAGGACTAGCACAGCACCACTAGTCCACCCAACAACTGAAATGCCAAGGCCACAGCCTCACAGGCAAACTACTGCAACAACTGGTCGCCTAAGCTACAAGCCTCACAGGCAACCCACTGCCTAGGCTACAAGCTTCACCGGCAACCCACCCACGTAGGGTAGCAAGACTGGCACCAGCAAGCCAATCCACCAGACATTTAAAACTATAATTCGGAAGCTTACCTAGAGAAGGGTTAAACTAGCGTGAGAAAGGTCACACCACATGACCTCCACAAAACATGAGTCCAACTCAACACTTGAAAAGGCTGGTACACAACGTACCATGAGAAACGGATACCCATGAAGGGTACAGATACCTACCACCACGAGGTACCACCACATAGCCTCAAACAACTGTGCCTTTGACGAAGCACATCATAGTGAGTCAAACCACAACTGGTGAGTCACCACTCACAAACCACAACCATTGGCAAAGCACGAGTCGAAAGAACGACGCCACCACACGGGAACAGACTACTGGTTCATGATGACAATATCCAATGCAGACAACATAGCACAAGAACTACCTCTCAGTCTCGCAGTCACAGACGAAAGGTCCAACTTCCGCTCCCAACCACAAGCCAAGGAACAGTGGAGAGCAACCAACACCATGCTGTAGACCACACATCTGCAAGTCCATGCCTGACACCTTTAGGGACTCCGGCCCGAGCTCCCTAAAGTGAGGCACTGGAACACGGGACTAGCTGAGGACCAGTACGTCTACTAGTGTCCGTCCCCCCAACCACGATCATTCTACAAGCGACTACACACCCGAAACACAAGTCGCTACCCCAGGTCGTCTTTCCCTCTTCCGGACATACAACTCAAACATAGGAGTGAGGGTGTCCAGGAAGACGACTCAGACCTCTATGGTACACACCGTACCGGGACACGCCACGAGCACAACAAACACACGTGCCTGGCTCACACAAAACCTGGGGTACCAGACTGAAGAGGTATTCCGGAATAGCGCCGGACCACCAAACTCGGCAATGCACAATCCACGATACATACATAAAACCTTTATTACAAGCCACAGTACAAGTGTCAGGAATAGCTTGTCCCCGGTCACCATGTGACCTACAAGCTAGCCTACACAGACACATACATAGACTACATTATCCAACAATTACCTGGCCCGTCATTGGTCAGCTTATGACCTCCATTGCCACACTAAACACAATACACAATAACCACTTAATAACCATACATTAACTCTTAATCCTACACCTTCTTTACTAATTATACCAACTTAAGTAACCTATAAAAGACATCAAAGGACCGAGGCTAGGTTCACGCTAGAACCTCACTGCCTAAACACCACAAACACCACAGAAGCTGAAACACGACGGACACATGCGTCACCTTTCAAATCGCGACGACCTACCCAGACACCATTCAAAACGTTAACGCGACAAGGCCCAGTGTCGCGACCATGCGCAATGGCCCGATACATCGCCTTTAAGCTTGATCGGTCAAACATCATAGTCAACGTCCAAATCACGACGGAACGATGCATCGCGATAAGGATCGCACTAGCCACTGCACTAAATCGCGACGGACCACACCGTCGCATTCAAGAAGAATGCGACAGGTCAAGTGGTCGCATCCTAAACACCGCCATAGCACACTGGACAAAACCGAAACG
This sequence comes from Colocasia esculenta, assembly GCA_014218235.1. Taxonomy (NCBI): domain Eukaryota; kingdom Viridiplantae; phylum Streptophyta; class Magnoliopsida; order Alismatales; family Araceae; genus Colocasia; species Colocasia esculenta. The sequence continues at coordinate 42,398 of JACBKR010001372.1, read as the reverse complement.
TGATGATGCAACCCGTCGTGTTCATACCATGAACGCGACGGTGCACCCCGTCGCGTTTCAATCGCGACAGTGGGTTCAGCTCATAGCCGAACCCATTTTCTTCAGGTGGAAAACCCACACAAATCCGATACAAGTTCCAAACTAAAGCATTAAACAGAATAAGCTGAGTATAGCAAACCACCACACATGCTTGCACCCCTTAAACCAATTATAACCAACTAAACACAAGGGTAGTCTCCCTACCAGCTGAAGAAGCCCGAAGAATGCAGAAATCACCACATTGCCGGTGCACCCACGCTCCCGATGTCATCCTCGCATGGATCCCACACCGCACGAACCTCCAAGAAGCTGAATCGCCAGAAAATACACAGGAGGCGCCGCAGCAACCTCCCCTTCGCCTGGACAGAGCTCCTCTACTCTGTTCGGGCGAAACAGAGCATTTAAGTCACATTCAAAATCGCGACGTAGTCAGGCGTCGCATTTAATTCTTGAACGCGATGACCCTAACCGTTGCCTTTCGGAAACCGATGTGCCGCTGCCTACAAAGGTGGTTCTGTGAATCGCGACGTAGGAGATCATCGCGTTTCAAAACGCGACAACATGCTCCGTCGTGTTCACAACCAGTGAACCAATGGGCTAAATGGGCTGAGAGCTAAGGCCCACAACGTCCACACAACGCACGAGAACCACAAACAAGGCCCAATGACCACCTCTTGGTCATGAGCACCACACTAGAACCAATAAACACGAATCCGAACGACCACTATGTACATTACTATCACCTAAAAAGGAATGTTGTCCCCGACATTCAGGAACGAACCACGGTAAGCCGGACTATCACCTAAAAAGAAATAAAACCATATATAAAACAAGTAGGATACACTCCTCTGCACATGCTTTTCAAATCATCTTGCACTGGCTGATTCAATCTGCTCAATTTCGTACCTATTCTGCTTTTCCTTTCTCTTTCTTTCATTCATAACTGCTCTGCTCGATTACTGCAATCTGCTCTTTTTCTATCTTTCAACTTTAGGCGATTCTACCTTGCTGTTGGCACTTTATCTCTTGGACTCAACCTGCTTCCACAATTTTCCTAGCTGTGTTTGCAATATTTCTTTTCTACTATTCTGAGGTGTTCTGCCATATAATGCCATCTTTAAAATTTCAAATTTCTTGGTGCCTTTCCATTATCTACCTGTCACTGCCAACTATTATTTTGCCTTAACTGTATCACATTCTCAACTGCCAGCTTCTCAAAGAAAATCACTTTATCAAAAATGAATTTTCTACCTCTTTTACCATTCTTCTGCCCATACTACCTTAACTCCTTTTTGGCCAAAAACCACTATCTCTTTGCCTAACTGCGCACAAACCTCAAACTTCCTTAATCATTCAAATCTTGGATAACCTGTGAATATCAAACCTTCCAGGCTTCTGCTACGCTACTCTGATTACACTGGATACTCGGTAAAATATTCCATAAACTCTGCGCCCATTATTACTTACAATTGCTTCCTAGTTTTATTATTGCTCTGACTCTAACTGAACTCAATTCTAACTTTATTTTCTTCTCAATCATCTTACTCAATCAAAAATACTAGAAGGGAATACCTCAATTTCTGAACTGCTCTCTCTAATACCTCAATTCTAGTTGTGCCACAACGCTTTAATTCTGAATCCTGCCATACCGCTATCACATATCTTGCTTTTCATATACCTTTCTTACTGTAAATAACATCCTCTAGCTGATTTAACCAAATTTAATCCATAATCTTTCAAAATACCTGTTCTCATTTCTGCCATGGCGCTGCACTCTCTTTATCGGAAAATAAAACTGTTTAACTAACACTACACATATTCTACCCTCCTTCTCTCAATCAAGTGCCACCTAACATCAAACTATTCATTGCTTAACTGATCACACTCTAATTTGATTTTTATACATTTCTTGCTCTTTTTATTCTATTCTGGCCTATACTCTAATCTGTTTATTATTCCTTAACTGATCTGCCTTTTATTCTTATGTCAAACTCTGGAATACCTCTACAAAAGAATACCTTTTACTTAACTAAATCACTTTCTACGCACTACCATGCAAGTTCTTATTGTGTACTTTCTGAACCATCTAATTATATCCATTTCATAGTCTGATATACTCTTTCCTTCTCCGGTCAATAACTTGCCAACTGTATTAAATATAATATTATCTGTGCAAAACATTTCTCTCAACTACTCTGCTATCTGACTAATCCCACCGTACTATTCATTCTGTAATTCTTGCTATTATACAAATGTCCTTTACTAACAACTACTAAAGCCGGAACTTGAAACCAATCCCTTTAGTTGCAATAACTTGCTTTGCCTGATTCCTCTATTCCACATTACTGCTTTATTCTCGTACATTGAAAATACCACTGCTACAACATACCCACTATTATCCTTTTCATTCAAACCTTTACTTGAATTCCTTACACAAGCTGCCTTGTTGTTTCATTCAGCCTGATATTCCTTAACTGTTTCTCAACTGACCCTCTTTTCTATTTTGATTCACATAGCTCTAACTCTTTCCAATCATTCTTAACCTCTACCTCAATCTTTTACAAACTGTTCACAACTGCTAAATCTCACTGATCTTATCTGTGGCACTACAATTTTCATAACTCATTGTGTAGAATCTTCACAATCTGCTACTTGCCTATTAAATATCTTTCCTCTAAAATTCTCAGAAAAATCTAACAGCATCCAAATCTTCCTTTACTCTCTCTTTATCCAACTAATAACCTCGGCACATACTTGCACTGATCTTTTCATCAAGTTTCTATTACCATCACTATTCACAACAGCACTATTCTCAAGCTCTTTACTGCACTCGTCTCTAAACACATAACACCCTTAATCTAACTACCACAGATCACTACTCTTATGTTACCAGTACCTCATCTGAAGCTAATCTGCCTTACTCAATCATTCCACACCTTTCATATCACTAATCATATTATCATGCAAAATGCTTCTTAATACTTACTAACACAAATCTTAAACACAACAATACCTCTGCCAAGGTTCTCAACCACAATCCTTAACACACACTGATTCTCATTGTAACTCTTTTCAGTGCTTCTCTATCATATTATTACCTTTAACCTATCTCTGCCAACTCTGTACTTCGTTATAACACCTCAAACATATCCTTCCCAGAATACTATTTTACCTTTCCTGATTACCATAACCAAATTCACTAATCCATTTAATTTCTATAACTGAGACCTTTAAACAACTACACTTTAACTGTAATCTGGTACACTGGTATAACCATTCAAACTATACCGCTAACCATACCATTTCTCTGCCACTTCAGCAACTGCCAAGCTGACCAACTATACAAACAATTCACATGCCAGAAACTCACGTGAAAACCACACTAAAAGTCAATTAAAACTGCAGACTTACTACCACCAGTGGACTTTAAACCATGTCTTAGGACATTGTACCCTCAATGTCTTTACATATTCTAACTGGACCATGCTCTGATACCAACTGTAACAGCCCTGGATACTTTTGCCTAATAAGACTCCATATTCAAGTCCGCCTCCGCAATCGGACCGAAGTCTCACAAGGAATAGCTCGCACAAGTGTAAGACCTGGCTTCCCGGCTTTCTGTTCGGTGGCTTGGATGACTGGCCACTAATGCGTCTGGGCTGGGCGACGCGTCGCATTCTTGTGACACCTTGCTTCTCCGTCGCGTCTTCGTGTCGCGCCCGGTTAACGGGTCACGACAATGTTCCATCATTTCGGTCGTTTGAACGCCTGTCAGGGTGGCAGGCATGTCAGTACGACCTGTCGCATTGTGGCGGCGTCCTGGGGGATGCATTCTTGTCGCGGTGCATTGACCCGTCACGTTAAGGTCGTTAACACGACGTGTCGCCCCGTCGCGTCTTGGGTGCCATAGGCATAAGGCCTTGGCCACGACCCTTCCCTTACCATTTCTCTCTTTTCCCTCTCTTCTCCTTCCCCTCTGGCATTGCTCTGCCTCCCTCTCTCCCCTTTGTGTGTTTCAGGCGAGGAGGAGGGTCGTGCTCATGTCCTTGGTGTTGTGGAGCTTGCGTGGAGCGATGAGGAGGTGGCCAATCCGACTTGAAGGGCCCTACTGGGTTTGTTCTTCATTTAAGGTAGGGATTGCTTGTGCCCTTCTCGATCCAGGTGGATTGGGAGCCCCTCATGGTTGTAGATAGCATTTCCTACTTTTCCATGCTCCCCTCATGTTTATGGCTTGTGGGCACCCCCAGGATGGAGCATCCCGTGGGTCTGCTCTCTACTGGTGTCACGACCTCAGTGCGCGTCGTGACACCAGAAGAGGCATCAACCTGGTCGGACGCGACCTTGTCACGACCACATTTCCACGTCACGATAAGGATCGCTGTCGCGAAGCTCTGTCCCGTCGCGATAGGTTGCTGTCGTGGTGCCCTTTCCCGTTGCGATGGTATTGTGACAGCCGGGGGGGGGGGGGACGCGATAGTCCTGTATTGCCTCAGATGTTTCTGTGGCCCCGGTTAGCGTGTCAGCATGTGCCCCAGGGTAGGCCTTCCCTTAGGACCTTCTGGTGGGGAACGCGGCAGGTTACCTCACTGCATTGAGTGACCGAAGGTGACAGCTTCGTGGCCGTGTCCTGGCAGCGGTGCCAGGAGGGTCGCGTCTGTCTGATAATCGATTGACCAGCGGTCCATCAATTATAGCAGAGCGACACTTTCCATACTGATTGGTGTGTTCTGAGGCTCTGGCTCTTTCGTACATGCTTTGGTTGGCCGACGGCCCTCTCGAGGGTCTATGCATGCCTTGTGCTTGCTAGGCTTGTCGTGGGTTACCAGCCAGTGGTTCGATGTGGTTCTTGTAGTGCTTGCCCCGCCTGTTCGCCCGGTGCTTAGCACTTAAGGGCATGTCCCGTTCAGAGGTTGTCTCCATTTCCTGGGACCCCCATCCTCGGGAGCCTGTTGATGGAGTGCTCTGGGCTACGAGGGTGCTCGAGTTGGCAGCCGAGTTGGCAGACTCTAGGGCTGAGGGGAAATCTAGGTTTGGACAGTGGCATCGAGTCATTTGCAGAGCTCTCTTGGTTGGTCTGGGAAGCCGAGGCAGGCTAGAGTTCTTCACGGTGTAGACCAGTCAGTCCTTCTTCTCACTGCCTCACCCTGCTTGGTTCTGGAGCCGCGTAGGGAGGTCAGGTGTGAGGCCGCAGCTTGGCCAGGCGCGGTTGTGCATGCATTCTTTTGGTGTTTTGTGGCGGCTCTGTCTCACTCTTCCGGGAGGTTAGAGGCAGGAGCCAGGCTGGCGAGCAGAGGGAGTGGCTGGTGTGTCCCCCTCTTGGCTTCCAGTGGCGGTGGCTTGGTTGCTGTTGTTGTGACTGTTGGATCTCTTTTTGATGATAGTCAATGTGATTCATTAATACTTTGAAATCATACTTATCATGCTTATATTTTTCTCTCTCACAATGTTTCCTTCATTTACAGCTCAGGAAATGGTCTGTGGTGTCGACACAGCTCAACTGTGTGTCGACACTAGTGCACTATCCCAGAACAAAGTCCTCAGTAAGCACCCAGTGGTGTCGACACAGTCTAGTTGTGTGTCGACACTGGTTCTTGATTCCAGGAGATTGTTTTTGTGATATTTAGGACAGGGTGTCGACACATAGGTAAGGTGTGTCGACACTGTCAATCTATTTTCTCTCTCTCTTTTCTATCTAATTAACAGGGACACGTGGAAGCTTTGGGAAAGGCTTTTTGGGCGGGAACTTTTATGCCCACAGATCCCAAGATATTTTTTGGATCCATGGGGCTATAAATACCCCTTATCCACTTGGCATTAAAGAGTGATCGAGTCACACTTCTGTTCTTCCAAGACTCTAGAGAATTTCAGTCAATTCCTGAGGAAGGCTCCAACCTGGCGAATTGCTCCCAGATCTGAAGGAACAAGAGGTTTGTATACCTTAGATGATCCAATTAAAGGAGAATTTCAATCCAGCTGAGTCTTCTTCCGGGAGCTGAAGCAGAAGAACTGATCCCCATTCCTAAAGCAGAAACAGGGATCTTCGAACCAGTCCTCCTCAATTTGGAATTCAATTGCTCCGACTAGTTTCTCATTTCAATTTCACTCTATACTATGTATTTTTGTGAAAATGGTGCAATCCTTGTGCCCAATTTCACGTGTGTGTGATTGAATCTGAGATTTCTATATCTCAGAGTGTGTGTGTGTATGTTCCTTTGTGACTTTTCTAAACTGGCAAGATAAGCCACACTTGTGTGTGGTGTGGATGGCGGATGTAGGATACACTATTGTGTAATCCGAACCACCCTAAATCGTTATGTCATAGTGGTTTGCTTGTCTCTTGCGTTAGATGCTTGATAGGTTTGTTAAAATTTCATCGTCTAACTTGTCTAATTTGTTTAGAATTGTCATTAACACTCAGATTTCACACTCAATTAGTTTCTCTAAGTTTCTGTTCGAGTGGTTTTTAAAATTTGTAGAAATCTATTCAATCCCCTCCCCCTCGCTTCTAGATTTCTAGTTGCAGTTTTTTTCCGTAACATTTCATTTGGTATCAGAGCCAGGATGTCATTGCACTTTAAGTGTTTGATCTAACGATCAAGAGTTTATTGCTTTGGAGAATGTTAGGGGATTTATTGCTGAAGGTCATTCAATCTCTAGGCCTCCTCTTTTCGATGGATCTGACTATGCTTATTGGAAAAACAAGATGCAAGTATTTCTTAGAGCAGAAAATTATGAGCTTTGGAAGATTGTTGACAAGGGACCAGATGAACTTCCTGAGGATGAAAGTCTATGGACCAAGGACTAGATCAACAAGTCCACACTCAGCTGGAGTGCCATGAACATGATGCAATGTGCCATCCATCCCAAGGAGTATTCCAGAGTGTCCTCATGTAAGTCTGCCAAGGAGATGTGGGATAAACTCCAACTCATTTATGAGGGAACTTCTGAGGTAAGAGAGACCAAGGCAAGTATTCTAGTCTCAGAATATGAAATGTTCAGAATGAAGAGTGATGAAACTATTTCTGAGATGTTTGCTAGATTCATGCTTTTAGTAAATGGTCTTAGAGGTCTAGGAAGGACTATTCAAATAGTGACCTTGTTAGGAAAGCCCTTAGATCACTTCCATCAGCTTGGCACACAAAGGCTACTGTAATTGAGGATTCTAAAAATCTATCAACCATGCAATTGGATGAGTTAATAGGTTCTCTCATGACATATGAAATTAACTTGAAAAGAAATGCATCTTTGAACACATCTAAGAAACCTATTGCTCTAAAAGCTTCATCTAGCTCAAAACTGTTACTGATCAATCTGATGAAAATGATGATTCTTCTGATGAATGAATGATGAAGAACTAGCCTTATTGACAAGGCAGTTCAAAAAGTTCTTGAGAAAGAAAGGAAAAGGTAAGTTCAAGCCCTTCATCAGAAAGGATATTTCAAGGAAAAATGATTTCAATAAAAAATTAGAAACCACTAAAAAGACTGACATTATTTGTTATGAATGCAGGAAACCAGGACACATGAGAGGAGAGTGTCCTGATCTAAAGAAGAAGCTGAAAAATAGATATTCAAGAAGACAAGAGCAATGTTAGCTACATGGAGTGATGAGGATGAAGAAGACCAAGAAGAAAGTAGCTCAGATGAGGAAAAGGTGACATGTCTTATGGCTAGGCATGAAGAAAATGCTGAGGTAAGTCCTTCCTTTGAAGATTTTACAACTGATGACTGGGAGGAAGCCTATGCTGTGTTATTTGAAAAATTTGTGAATTAAAATCTGAAAATAAGACATTGAAAAGAAAAATGAATAGCATGGTGCAAAGTCCTCAAGAATCTGAGCAATTAAAATTGTTGACTGATGAAATCAATAATCTAAAAAAGGAGAAGAATGTGTGGATGAACAAATTGATGAATTAAGGAGAGATGTCAATCAATTGAAAAAGAAAAACATATCTTGATGAGTGAAAATGAAAACTCATAAATTAAAAAGGGGTGATACAAGAGGAACTAAAAACTATTAAAAAAAGAACTGGATGACAAGAAAGAGACCTTGTCAAAACTTGTCAAAGGCAAGCAAAACCTAGATGCTATCTTAGGAATTCGAAAGAACACCATCAAACATGGTTTAGGTTTTTAGCCTAAAAACAAAGAAAATTGGACAAACCTTGATAATTTCATTTGTTCAAGATAGTACCTCTTATAGCAACTTTGAAGAGAACATCAAAGAAAAACCACAAACAAATCTAAAATCCAAAAACAAAACCCAAGTAGACATGAAATGTTCAAAGCAGAAATCAACAAAATGGAAATCAAATGATAGACCAGATTTGTATCTAAAGAACAACAAAAATTCTCAGTTGGATATAATTTTCATACCAAAAGGAATAATATTTTTACCCACAAAGAGTCATGATGTGCACAATATGTAAGAAATCTGGTCATACTGATGAAAAATGCAGATCAAGAACAAATTCCAAGAAAATAAAATAAATCTAGATTCCAAAACATCTTGCTATGAGCTGAAACAACTGATGGGACCCAAAGCAATTTGGTTACCAAATTGTTTATCTAAATTTGTTTTGCAGGAATGTCTTACAGCCCACAAGAAGGATAAGTGGTACCTTGATAGTGGCTATTCAAGACATATGACTAGAGATAAATGCAAATTTTCTACATTGATTGAAAAAGATGGTGGACAAGTAATTTTTGGAGGTAAGAACAAAGGTCAAATCACTGGAATAGGAAAATTTGGTAAGACTCCTTCAAGCTCCATTGAGAATGTACTACTTGTTGAAGGTCTTAATCATAATCTCTTGAGCATAAGTCAACTATGTGACAAAGGCCTTAAGGTAATTTTCGATTCTGAATCATGTGAAATTGTTGAAAAATATTCATGAAAAATAAAATTCTTGGCCAAAGAATAAATAATGTTTACTTGGTTGATTTGAATGATCATCAACATGAAATTTGTGTCTTGTTGCCAATCAGCATGATCTATTTCAACTGTGGCATAGAAGGTTAGGTCATACTAGTGAAAATGTTCTGAATAAGTTGTTAAGAAATTCTTTTGCAAAAAATGAAGAAAAGAAAAATGCAATTATATGTGCTTTATGTGCCCAAGGCAAACAAACAAGGAAATCTTTCAAATCTGTTGCACCCTTAATCACCTCCAAACCCTTTGAATTGTTGCATTGGATTATTTGGTCCAACTAGGACACTCACTCTTAGTGGACATAGATTTGGATTTGTGATTGTGGATGATTTTTCTAGATTCACATAGGTGTATTTTCTATCTCACAAAAAGTGACACATTGGAAAACTTCAAAGAATTTTTTGATAAAATGAAAATGCAAAAACAAATAAAATCCATTGTATCCTTACTGATCATGGTGGAGAATTTGACAATAATTTGTTTTTTGATTTTTGCAGGAATAAAGGAATTGAGCATAAGTTTGCTTCTCCAAGGACTCCTGAACAAAATGGAATTATAGAAAGGAAGAATAGGACTCTAGTTGAAATGGCAAGAACCTTTTGATTGAAAGTGAGCTTCTAAGAAAATTCTGGGCAGAAGCTGTCAGCACATCATGCTATGTCCTCAACAGGGTAATGGTAAGACCAGTCCTTAAGAAAACTTCCTATGAACTTCTAAAGGTAGAGAACCCCACATTGCATATTTTAGAGTTTTTGGATGTAAAGTTTTCATTCACAATAATGACAAACATGATCTTGATAAATTTGAAAAGAAAAGTGATGTAGGCATCTTTCTTGAATACTTGAAAATTCAAGGTCATATAGAGTGTTTAATAATGAATCAAATAGTGTAGAGAAAACTCCTCATGTCATATTTGATGATATTGAAAAATCTACTGACCTTGATTTGTGCAGTAATCAAGAAGAAGATGCTGACATTCTTATGAGAGAAAAAGATCAAACTGTGGAAAATGAAGAAGGTGCTAAACTGAAACTGAGTCGACACCACAGGACACTGAGTTGACACCAGAGAGGTAAGCACAACAACAAGAGGTAATTTCAAATACTCTAAAGGCCATCCACTTGAGAATGTCGTTGGAATGTTCATGACAGAGTCCATACAAGATCTCATTTTAGAAATGTCATTGAACAAGATCATATGGCTTTTTTTTCTCAAATAGAACCCAAAAATATTGAAGAAGCACTAAAAGATGATTCTTGGATAGAAGCCATGCATGATGAATTGAATCAATTCAAAAGAATAATGTTTGGAGTCTAGTTCCTAAAAATCCTGAAAACTCAATAATTGGAACTAGATGGGTGTTTAGGAATAAGTTGAATGAAGAAGGAAAAGTTGTCAGAAATAAAGCAAGACTGGTTGCTAAAGGATATAATCAAGAATTTGGAGTTGACTTTGAGGAATTCTTTGCACCAGTAGCTAGATTAGAAGCAGTGAGAATTCTCTTGGCATATGCATGTTCCAAAAATTTCAAATTGTTTCAAATGGATGTGAACTGCCTTTTTAAATGGCTATATTAAAGAAGATTTTTGTTTCTCAACCCCCTGCATTTGAAGATCTTGATAAACCTAACCATGTTTACAAATTGCATAAAGCTCTTTATGGTTTGAAACAGGCTCCGAGAGCATGGTATGATAGATTGAGCAATTTTCTAGTTGTAAGAATTACTCTAGAGGTAAGGTGGATCAAACTCTTTTCACAAGATCAATCCACAATCATATCATTGTAGTTCAAGTGTATGTAATGATATCATTTTTGGATCCACTAACCCTTCACTGTGTGAAGAATTTTCTAATCTAATGCACAGTGAATTTGAAATGAGCCTAATGGGAGAATTACAATTCTTTCTTTGTTTGAAGGTCAAACAATATGAGGATGGATTCTTTATTAATCAAGCCAAATATGTCAAAGAGCTGCTCAAGAAATTTCACTTTGAACAAGCCAACCAGCAACTACTCCCATGAGTACTAGCATCAAATTGGAAAAAGATTAAAAAGGTAAACTGGTTGATGTAAAGCAATACAGAGGTATGATTGGATCTCTTTTGTATCTTACTGCAAGTAGACCAGATATTCAATTTAGTGTATGTCTTTGTGCTAGATTTCAGTCTAGTCCAAAAGAGAGTCATGTGCTTGCAGTTAAGAGGATTTTTAGATATCTCTGTGGAACTTGTGATTTGGGTTTATGGTTTCCAATTGAATGTCTTGCAAATCTAATTTCATATTCTGATGCAGATTATGCTAGGTGTAAACTTGACAGGAAGAGTATTAGTGGATATTGTCAATTCTTAGGAAATTGCATGATAACATGGGCATCTAAAAAGCAACACTCAGTTGCACTATCTACTGTAGAAGCAGAATATGTTGCTGCAGGAAGTTGTGCAACTCAGTGTTGTGGATTAAAAGTCAATTGCTTGACTACAACATTGATATTGAATGTTCATCTATCATGTGTGACAATACTAGTGCAATCAATCTTTCCAAGAACCCAATTCAACACTCTAGAACAAAACACATTGAAATCAGACATCATTTTCTAATAGATGAAGTTGCAAATAAAAGAATTGAATTAGAGTTCATCCCTACTGAAAAACAAATTGCAGATATTTTCACAAAACCTTTGGCTGAAGATAGATTCACTTCCTTCAGAAGAGAACTTGGAATATGCAAATTGGAATAAAAAAAATTGAGAACTTTGTGATTTGTTATGCGAAGATTATGAGGTATATCAAATGGTGATTAGTGGAAGAACAAGTTATGCTTGTTTGAAAGCTATCATTATATGTTGAGGAAACTCCTCCACCTAGTACCCATGATCTAAAATGTGTAAGAATCATTATATTCTTTCTTTTGTGTTGTGATTGTCATTCATGTGCTTGAAACATAATTGATCATGTATGTTTACTTGATGAATTTGACTGCCAAAAACTGAATGTTGAAGATTGGCTGTTCCTAGATGATTACTTTCTGACATTGGATGTCATTGAGTTGAATGTTGAATGGCTCATTAATGCACATATTGAGGGGGAGCTTGTTGCTTGAGAAACACAGGTAAGGTCTGAGAATTGAATTCAGAATCAGAACTGTTTATGAAGTCCTTTTGAGAACAAATTGCAGGAGTTGATCAAGATAATACTGATGTCTGACTGAGTTGCTGAAAACTTCTATGTAGTGAACATATCTCACACTGAACTCTATCCAAATCATGCTCATTCTTGTAATCATTATCTCTTCAATTTCAATTTCATCAAATTCACTTGATCATCTTACTCATTCTTTCACTGAAGAAGGATTTCTTTACTTGTGATGACAAATAGATGAGATCAATACTCAGGGGGAGCTAAAGAATTCATTACCATCTTTCACTCATTAAACCAAAGTTAATTCAGTGTGTTGATGAATATCTAATACATGAAATGTTCATTCATTCTTTTGAAGATCATAAGGGATGATTTCTTAAATGCTATAACATGTTCTTTCTTAACACTCTTTTTTACTTTAATTCCTCAAGTAATTTGATTTCTTTCATGGATTTTTGCTCAATTAAGTATTGATTTTAAACACTTCCTTCAAGACTGATGAAAGGTAGAGCTGTGTCAAAAGTCTCAATGTTCATTTTAAAGAAAATGTTTTAGAGCAATGGCATAACACTGAGAAACTGCACACCTTCACAAACAGTGAAGTGCCATGTATGTCATGAAGTGTTGTGTTATCTCTGTTCTAAGGGGTAAAATAAAGACAAAATATCTAATGTTAACTGAGTAACTGGAAATATTGGCGTCTGATAAATATATTTTCCATGTAAAAAGGTTTTCATTCACCCCTTGAGGCAGGATAATTAGTAAATCTTTAGTAACCAGGATTCTGGTGTGTAAAAAACATGTTTACTTGAGTGAAAAAGATTTACTATATTTGACTGCTCATTACTTCAAAGTGAAAGAAAACTAGTCAAAGAAAATGAACAGCTTAAACCTGAATTAACTCTTCTAAAAGTGTTCAATCTCCATATGTATTGTCTTAATTCTAAAGCAAACACATTACTTTTGGTTAAGAAAAGTGGAAAAGGTTGAAATTGACTGTATAGAATAGTTCATATCACTTAAGCAATCACTCCAATTCTTCAAAATTTCTTGGTGATCAATTTCATGTCAGATATTTTTCAGCCCACTAAATAATAAATGGGATAATGTTGAGAAAAAAAAAAAAACCAAAAAATGGAAATGATTTCTTTAACATATTAAAAATCCCTGAATAATTGATTTCAGATATGGTTCATCATATTAAATATATCCCTTCTTCTTCATCTCTCTCAAAAATACAAATTCTTGTATCTGTGAGGTCGACACATTCTCCATGTGTGTCGACACATTGACCCTGTCAGGTCGACACACTCACCCTAGTGTTTCACACCTGGGCTTGATAGGCGGATCATGTTTACGGTATTTGGACCGAGGGTTTATCTTAACTCCCATCTTGAGAGAGCAAACCTCCTTTTTATATACCCTAACCCTCAAGTCGACCCTACCACTTGTTCTTTTCCCCATTTGAACTCCTCCTCCATCACACTCTCAAATGGCCGATCCCTTGTCTGGCCGTTTCTTCTCTTCCAAATCTCCATTCTCTCCTCTTCTCATTCTTCCCTCTTCCATGGCTCCCAAAACACTCCAAGAGAGGAGCCAAGACCAGGTCAGCGGCAAAGGGTATCACCATTGAATAGCCTCAACCAGAAAGAAGAAGCAAGTTCAGTCATGATCAACCCAGAGAAAAGGTGAGGACACTCCTTCAGGCACCCCATCTAAAAGGGGAAGAGTATCTGCTCTCAGCAAAGGCAAGTCTCCCATGTCCTCACGTTACCCTAGAAGAAAACTCATACCGATTCTACTGAATCTTCTAGAGAATCATCTTCTGAATCTTCTGATTCTTCTAAGAGACCAGCAGTCACTCCATCCCAAACTGCATCTGAGGTCGCTCTATTTTGAAACCTAGGGCTGTGAATATTCATGATGAAGCCTTGTCGACTGCTTTTCCTGAACTCATCCCTTCTTTAAATTTCAAGGCTGGTTGAAATTCATTTCAGAATTCAGGACATTCTATCCACGGTTGGTTCAGGAATTTTACTTGAATTTGACAAATGTTGAAGAAGGTTTTAAGTCTGAGGTCAAAAGTGTTAGCATTCTTTTCACACCTGAATTAACATCAGAACTCTTTGGTATTCCTGATGATGGTGAAGACTAGAGTGAATATGAATTTGATCCTCATGAGGCCTACTCTCTACTTACTGGTCTTCCTCATGATGAATGATTCTTGGCAAACACATGTAACAAGATACAACACAAACACTTTTCCTCCAATCTAAGGCTGGTTCATCACATTCTAACCACCATCATCAACCACATGGTGGTGGCAGAAATCGATTGACAGACATTCAGAGATTTGTGTTGTATAGCATGAAGAAAAATGTGAAGATTAATTTGAACTTGATTTTGACTCAATTTTTTCTGAAACAAACAGAAAAGATTTACATAGATCCTTGCCATATGCTGCTCACCTCACAACAGTTTTTAAACACTTTGGAGTCTCTTTTCAAAATGAGAAGGTTCAGAAAATTCCTCAAAGCAACATTTACTGCTTACATCATGTACAGAAATTCATGAGATTTTGATTTGAGGGAGATCAGGTTCTCAGAGGTCAGGTTTTAGGCCAGAGCCTCCTATTGACCATATTCAAGAACAAGTTCCTCCAGAAGATGCAGGACCTCAGGTGATCCAGTGGACCCCACAAATTGAAGTTGAGAATCCTGAAACTCCTTTTGAACCACAAACTGTGCTTCTCCTCCTGCCTCTCCACTTCCATCAGACATACCTGTCCCTCCAACCATATTCACCCAACATCACAGCTCAGCCTCCACTTCATCTTGTGAACCTCCCATTCCACCTGAGCTATATACATTTCTACAAACTCAGTTTGACTCTCTCAATTCCACCATTACAGAAATGTCCAACAGATTTGAACTTCGAATTCAGAGGCTAGAAAATTCAGTGAATGGTCAGTTTGTGAGACAGCATGAAGCAGCTGAACAAGCCACTAGAAGATTCAATAGGCTGATTGGTACTTTGGTGATGTATGTACCCAACTTAAGGATCTCCAGGACAAGATTCAAGAAGTTCTTGAAGGCATTTTACTTAACACTCACAGGGACTATTCAACAGTCAAGAAGCTATATCTCAAGTCTCTAAAACAAGATTGTCCTTTGCACATTTGGTTGATGATATGGAAGGCATGAAAAACTTAATGACTCACATTGATCAAGACAACAGCTCTAAAGTCTGACTTTGCAAATTTCATGCACCATGGCACTGTTCCCAGCTCATCTTCCTCATCTCGTGATGCAACTAGTGTATTTCAAGAGAATATGTATGAAAATCATCAAAGGATGGAAGATCTTTTGCACACCAGACTTTCAACAATGCAGACTCAATTAAGATCAATCTGGTTGCTGTAGAAGCAAGATTGAAGTCCATGGAAACCATCTTATTGCCTATTCCTCCTCCTCCAACCCCTTCTCCTTGATATCTTTTTTTGATGATGTCAGAAGGGAGAAGGATTCATGATTTCTTTTTGGCATCTGGGAAATGAGAAAAACTTTTGAAAAATTTGATGATAATCTTTAAACTTCTTGGGGGCAATTCATTTCTTTTTGATGTGAATGCTAGCACATTTTTGCATTTCTGAATGTTTGTATGACTGATTTGTCACAAGTGAATGACATGTTTGTTTGCAAAGAAATGAAAATGTTTGGATGCTATTGATGAAAATTTGTGGAAGTCATTATTATGCCTATGACTTGCTTTGAAATTGTGAATAGGTATTTTTAAAGTCATATCTGTGAGAAAGTCAAAGTTACTTAATGACCATAGTTGCCATCATCAAAAAGGGGGAGATTGTTGGATCTCTTATTTTGATGATAGTCAAATCTGATTCATTAATACTTTGAAATCATGCTTATCATGCTTACATTTCTCTCTCACAATGTTTCCTTCATTTACAGCTCAAGAAATGGTCTGTGGTGTCAACACAACTCAACTGTGTGTCGACAATAGTGCACTGTCCCAGAACAAATCATCAGTAAGCACCAGTGGTGTCGACACAGTCTAGTTGTGTGTCGACACTGGTTCCAGATTCCAGGAGATTGTTTTTGTGATATTTAGGACAGGGTGTCGACACATAGGTAAGTGTGTTGACATAGTCAATTTATTTTTTTTCTCTTCTCTTATCTAATTAACGGGGACGTGTTGAAGCTTTTGGGAAAGGCTTTTTGGGCGGGAACTTTTATGCCCACAGATCCCAAGATATTTTGTGGACCCATGGGGCTATAAATACCCCTTATCACTTGGCTTTAAAGAGTGATCGAGTCACACTTTTGTTCTTCCAAGACTCTAGAGAATTCCGGCCAATTCCTGAGGAAGGCTCCAACCTGGAGAATTGCTCCCAGATCTGAAGGAACAAGAGGTTTGTATACCTTAGATGATCCAATTGATGGAGAATTTCGATCCATCTGAGTCTTCTTCCTGGAGCTGAAGCAGAAGAACTGATCCCCATTCCTGAAGCAGAACAGGGATCTTCGAACCAGTCCTCTTTAATTTGGAATTCAATTACTCTAACTAGTTTTCTCATTTCAATATCACTCTATACTGTGTGTTTTTGTGAAAATGGTGCAATCCTTGTGCCCAATTTCAAGTTTGTGTGATTGAATCTGAGATTTCTATATCTCAGAGTGTGTGTGTGTTCCTTTGTGACTTTTCTGAACTGGCAATAAGCCACAATTTTGTGTGTGTGTGGATGGTGGATGTAGGATACACTGTTGTGTAATCCGAACCACCCTAAATCTTTGTGTCATTGTGGTTTGCTTGTCTCTGCGTTAGATGCTTGATAGGTTCGTCAAAATTTCATCATCTAACTTGTCTAATTTTTTTAGAATTGTCATTAACACTCAGATTTCACACTCAATTAAGTTTCTCTAAGTTTCTGTTCGAGTGGTTTTTAAAATTTGTAGAAATCTATTCAACCCCCCCCCCTTCTAGATTTCTAGTAGCAATTTTTTCCGCAACATTTCAGTGACAACGTTTCCTTATGACATTTCCAAGTGTTATCTGTTGCCCTAGCTTGCACGGTGGTTATAGCCTGGTCGTACCTAGTTTTCGTGGGCGTCGTTGGTCTGGCCTTGTGCAGACCCTGCTTCTGGTGGTTTCTGTTTCGGTGTTCTCTCGATTCCGTTGTCCGTTCCTTGGTGCCAGTCTATGGTGGCACCGGCATATGTGGATTCCCAACCTCGCGGTGTGTCCGGGGTCTGGGGTGTTCTGCTTGTGGAGGTCTGAGGTGGCCGTGCTTGTGGTGAGACATCGTTCTCACCTGGTTGTTGCGTGGTCTCGGCGGTGTGCCGAGGGTTTGCTCCGCTTGGTGCCCGACTCCGTTGGTTTCTGTGGAAGTCATGTGTGTGTCACGACCTTGGCTGGCAATCGTGACGTTGCATTGTTTTGTTCCGCTGCTTTGTAGTATCCTGCTGTAGGTGTTCTTCGCTTTACAGCTTTCTAGTGTAGTTTCCTATTTTCAGAGTTCCTGCTGCTCTAGCCTGTGAGGGACTGGTAATCCTTACTAGGCCTTATTCGCGAGGCTCACCCCCCCCCCCCCTACTCTCTTCAGCTATGGGCTCGTCGTCGCGGGAGTCAATGTCAAACGGTTTGTAGGAGGCTGTGGCACCGTGTGTTGTCAGCAGCAGTGAGAGCGAGTTGTGAGCTCTTGTACCTGAGTGAGTTGAGAGTTGTACTTTGTAAGTTCTTGGGGTATGCCCCTAAGGACTGTACCTTCTTTTTGTACTTTGCTTTTACTTGGGACTGTTGTATAGACTTTTTTATATTGTATTCATGTTATAGTTATTTAAATTTAGTACATATCTCACTAGACTATTCTTCTTCTAACCCTTCCTAGTCTTCGGATCCGTGGTGGCGACGTGAACTTCGGGGTCCCTAGCGGGGGCTCTGGAGGTCGGGTCGTTACAGTTGGTATCAAAGCCTAGGTCTATTGAGATTTGTAATGAGTTAATAACTATAGTTGTCTCAAAGAAAGGTACTAGTACGCTGTTGACACCGTCTAACTAGTGTGAGGCTTTTGCTTTCATTGTTTTGAAGGCGTGCATCTTCCCTGTAAGGTTCGTTGCGTGCTGCAGGAGGGTGCAGCTGTTGCTAGTCCTGCGCGCGGTGAATGTGGTCGCTCGGTGTGTTCGTGCTGTGGTTGTGCGGTTGGCCGTGGATTCACTGTGCGGAGGACAGTTGCAGGCACGGTGCTCTTGTCGTCTTCGACGCATTGGGTGCGTGTTGTGTCACGAAGGCTGAGAGAGCTTGCGTGTGGTGTGGCCTTCACTGGTGCAGAGTTGTTGTCTATGGAACTAGTCGTAGTGTCCCTGCCTTGTTGCATGTTCCCCTGTTGTTGGGGTGTGTGATGTGTTGGTCTTGTGTGCGATCTTTTATGTTATGCATTGTTGTGTGTTGTGCTCTACTCAGTCGGCATCGTTGCTCAAGCTAAGCAGATGTTTTGTGTGTCGTGTTGCATCGCTGGTTGAGCGCTGTAACACTTGTCTGTGGTTGCTTGTCGGCCTTGTGCTGGCTAGTTGTGAGCTCTGGTGAGGTCTTCCCAGAGTCCTTCTCTGCTGGTTCTGGTGGAAGTGAGGTTTCCTAGAACTGTGTTGTGCTTGTTTCTGGTTGCTGTTGCGTTGCCCTCTGGGTTGAGGTGCATCGCTTGGTTGCCCTCTGTTCTGGTGAGGTTTCCTAGAACCGTTGTTGTTGTCTTGGTGAGGGTTTCTCCCAGGACTATTCCGTGCTCGTTTCTATTGTTGTTGTGCTGCCTCAGGGTCTGAAGTATGCTGTTGATTTGGCTGGTGCGTTCTGGCAGGTTTTCCCAGAACTGTGCCTTGGTGGTTCTGGTGGAGGTTTTCTCAGGATCAGCTTGAGTTGCTTCTGCGTTCTTCTTGCTGCGGTGTTCTCTATGAAGGTTTGTGTTGTTGGTCGTTTGGGTTGTGCATCCTGGTGAAGGTTCTTCCCAGGATCGCCCTTTATCGTTTCTGGTGGAGGTTCTTCCAAAGAGTGCTCTCTGTTCATTTTGGGCCACCGTTGTGTTGCCCTAGTGGTTTGAAATGTGCCATTTGGTTGGGCTGCATTCTGGTGAGGTTCTCCCAGGACGTCTCTTGGCACTTTTGGTAAAGGTTCTCCCCGAAGCTGCCCGTTGTTTGTTTTGGTTGTCGTTGCTCTCTCTCTATATAGAGATGAGCTGTCGTTGTTGCCGGTTAAACTGTCTGCGTTACAGTCAACTTGGGCATTGTCGGTCAAGGTGTGGTGCCTTTGACCATGTGTCCAGCCATTGCACTGTCCAGGTTGTCTCGTTGTTCATTTCCAAGTTTTTTTCGGCCGTGCCGGTGGGACTTTGTGTGTCCCCATGGCTCAGATGGTTTGTTTCATTTCTTGTGCCCGGCGTGCTCTCCCAGATGGTGGTCTGGTGAGTGTAGTGGGTGTTTGGTAGGCTGTGCTTCTTGTGAAAGTGCCAGCCTTGCATTGTGGTTTTATCTCTCGAGTGTGTGGAAGAGACTCATTGCATGTCTACTTCCTCTGCTTTCCATGGGTTGCTCGAGGTGGCGATGCTCCACTATGGTGTTGTGTTTCCAGGGTGGGCATCGTTGCGACCTTCTGGTGGAGTCATCCTCCCTTGAGTTGTTTTTGGGTTAAGCTGGTTGCTCCCCTCGTGCTGTCGTTTCCTTGTGGCACCGTGGGTCAGTGGGCCTGTTCGTGTCGCTTGTCATTAATGTTTCTTGCTGCCTATCTGGACAATTTGGGGCATTGGGTCCCTGTTGGTTTAGCGCAAGGTATTATTATTTTCTTGTTGGGTTGCTTGCGTGAGCATTGTTCCGCTGTGCTTGGTTATTCTTAGTTTGCTTGCTCGTGTGAGCGTTATTTCGGTGAGTGCTCCACTGTGCCTCGGCTTATGCATTGGAGGCTTTCCATGTAATTGTTTTAGTGTTTGGCCTCTCTATCAGTCACGATAGAGGTGGTGCTTCTTGCTCTTGCGCACCAGGGAGTCGCTGTGATTTTCGCTCCCCGCGCGGCAAAGTCAGTGCTCCGTGTTCTGTGTGCTTTTTGGAGCCGACGTAGTTGTTGCGCTCTTGAAGTTGTCGGCCTTCCGCGTGTTTCTCTTGTGGGTCTCTGATGGAAAGTCCCCTTCGGTGGGCCCTGTGTTGTCTCGGGCCGTTGGTGCGGTTGTGTGTACTGAACCTTGAGCGTTTTTTCGATACTTCATGTTTTTATGCCTCAAGGGCTGGGGCCGGCATGGCCTGTTGTACTCTTTCAGGCTTGCGGTCCTTTGCGTGTGGCTTTTGGCGAGTCTCTGGTGAAGAGTCCTTCCTGTTAGCCCGTGGTGTTGTTTCAGCCGCTGGTGCACTTGTGTTGCACTTTGCTTAGTTTTTGGTGCTTGTGGTAGCACCATGTGCTCGTGCTCGATTGTTTTGATTTTGTGCCATTGGAGCCTTGGTGCATTGTGTTGTACCTTGGGTGGCTCCTGGTGCTTGTGATAGCACCATGTGTTGTGTCGTGTGCCTTGATCATGAGCTTCGTGTGTCGTTTCACGACTTCGCTCGGTGTTGGAGGCGTTGGGCTTTCCGCCTCTGGCACACGTGTGCTAGCCTGAGTCTTGTGGTTGTACTGTTGCCACTATGGGGTGGCTTCTTTGCCTTGTCTAGGTAGCCCTATCGATGGTACGCCAGTTTGGTCGTAGCATGTGTCTGAGTTTTCCCTCTCACTTGGGAGCGAGGGTGTTCAGTTGTGGTACCCTGCTTCAGCGTCGGTCTCTTTGAGTCGACGTGTTGTCCTCGCCCTCTGCAATTGTTTTTGGTTCTTGTGTGGGTTGTTTCTTTTGTGTTGGCAAGTTGGTACCCGCACTGAGCTCTGTGTGTGTGGGCGGGTGTGCTGCCAACTCTTCGTTGGTTCTCCGGTCGTGCGTGGTGTTGGTGAGTCTGGAAGCCGATGGCGGAGTCTCCTGTCAGTTCATCTAGTGACAGTGAGGCTTTTGGCTTTCTAGTACTCAACCACGTGGTTTGTCGACATTGGGAGGTGTCCAGTTTGGATTAACCTCAGAAGTCTTCCATGTTTCCATCGCGGTGTGCCACATTGTGGAGCGTGTAACTCTCAGTTTTTGTGGCTCCGCGTGCGTTTGGTGTCCTTGTCAGACTATGAGGATGGTCTGGGTAAGACCTAGCGATGGCGGTGGACGTTGTTTCATGCGTTGGACGATTCTCCATGAGCGAGTTCTTGCTCTGGTTCTTGTCGCTCATGTCGCTTCTCAGTTGGGCTGGTGATCGATGCTAGCTGCTGCTAGTAACATGAGGCTGTTCCCCTGAGTGTTGTGCTTGACCCTAAGGCATTTTTTTTTGCTTTTTTGGGCACTGTGTGCTCTGTCAGGTTTAGTTGGCGATAGAGTGAGTTGTTGACCGGCGATTCTCGTGTTGCTGTCGTAACCGTGTCCTCTGTCGGTTTTGCTGGCGACAGAGTGGTTTGCTGGTCGGCTGGTCCCAATGGCATGGTCTGTTGGTGGCTGCAGTCGTGCAATTTTCGGCTGCCGTTTTTCTGCTATTCGGGTCGGATTTGGCGTTGCTCGACACTTGTGGGGTTGTCGTCCCGGTTGGATGCCCTACGTATGGCTGGAGTAAGTCGTTGGTGTCTCGGCTTGTGCTCTACCCGCGTTTGGAGCGTGTTGTGAGCCGTTAGGTTTTCGGTTGTGGGCTCCCTGTGTGTTTGGGGTTCCTTATGTGAGCCGTTGGTTTTCCGACTTCGTGTGCTTCGTGCATGTTTGGCGGTGTAGTTGTTTCCACGAGGAGTTATGGTGAGACTTAGTGGCTCTTCGCACCCAGGCTTCGTGTGCTCCGTGCATGTTTGGCTGTGCGATTGTTGCCATGAGGAGGTCGTGTTGAGACTTAGTGGCTTCTTTGCCGCTAGTCTTACGTTTGCTCCTATGCTTCATTTCGTGCCTTGGGATCTTTTGGGCTTGCCCCAATTTCGAGGACGAAATTGTTTTAAGTAGGATATAAGACCCGACTTCCCAGCATTCCGTTCGGTGTCTTGGATTACTAGCCACTAACGCGCGTTAAGACTGGGCAACGCATTAGCGTTACATCGTAGTTGTACG
Organism: Colocasia esculenta; assembly: GCA_014218235.1. Taxonomy (NCBI): domain Eukaryota; kingdom Viridiplantae; phylum Streptophyta; class Magnoliopsida; order Alismatales; family Araceae; genus Colocasia; species Colocasia esculenta. The sequence goes on along the minus strand of JACBKR010001372.1, from coordinate 20,151 downwards.
ACGCGACAGTCATCCTTGTCGCGACGAGCTTGTGCGTCACGTTCTTGTCACACCTTGCTTCTCCATCGCGTCTTCGTGTCGCGCCCGGTCAACGGTCACGACAGTGTCCCGTCGTTTTGGTTGTCTAACACCTGTCAGGGTTGCAGGCATGTCAGTATGACCTGTCGCATTGTCGCGACATCCCTGGGGGACGCATTCTTGTCGCGGTGCGTTGACCCGTAGCGTTAAGGTCCTTAACACGACACATCGCCCCATCGCATCTTTGGTGCCATAGGCATAAGGCCTTGGTCGTGACCCTTCCCCATTTCTCACTTTTCCCTCTCTTCTCCTTCCCCTCCGGTGGTGCTCCACCTCCCTCTCTCCCCTTTGTGTGTTTTAGGCAAGGAGGAGGGTCGTGCTCGTGTCCTTGGTGTTGTGGAGTGTGCATGGAGCGAGGAGGAGGTGGCCAATCCGACTTGAAGGGCCCTATTGGGGTTTGTTCTTTGTTTAAGGTAGCGATTGCTTGTGCCCTTCTCGATCCAGGTGGATTGGGAGCCCCTCGTGGTTTGTAGAGAGCATTTCCTGCTTTTCCATGCTCCCCTCCCCCGTGTGGTGGTGTTTATCGCTTGTGGGCGGCCCCAGATGGAGCATCCCGTGGGTCTGCCTCTCTACTGGTGTCGTGACTGCAGTGTGAGTCACAACACTAGAAGAGGCGTCAGCCTGGTCGGACGTGACCTTGCCACAACGCGTTGCCCCATCGCGATAAGGATCGTTGACGCGATGCTCAGCCCCGTCATGATAGGGTTGCTGTCGTGGTGCCCTTTCCCGTCGCGATGGTATCGCGACGGCCGGTGGGATGCGATAGTACCTGTGTTGCCTCTGGTGTTTCAGTGGCCCCGGTTAGTGTGTCGGTGTGTGCCTCAAGGTAGGTTGCCCTTAGGATCTTCTGGTGGGGAATGCAGCAGGTTACCTCACTGCATTCAGTAACCGAAGTGACACCTTCGTGGCCGTGTCCTGGCAGCGGTGCCAGGAGGGTCACGTCTGTCTAATAATCGATTGACCACGGTCCATCGATTATTAGCAGAGCGACGCTTTCCATACCGATTGGTGGTGTTCCGAGGATCTGGCTCTTTCGTACATGCTTTTGGTTGGCCAACGCCCCTCTCAAGGATCTGTGCATGCCTTGTGCTTGCTGGGCTTGTCGTGGGTTACCAGCCAGTGTTTCGGTGTGGTTCTTATTGTGCTTGCCCCCCCTGTTCGCCCAGTGCTTGGCACTTGAGGGCTTGTCCCGTTCAGAGGTTGTCTCCGTTCCCTTGGACCCTCATCCTCGGGATCCTGTTAAGAAAGTGCTCTGGGCTACGAGGGTGCTCGAGTTGGCAGCCGAGTTGGCGGACTCCAGGGCTGAGGGGAATCTTGGTTTGGACAACGGCGTCGAGTCGTTTGTAGAGCTCTCTTGGTTGGTCTGGGATGTCGAGACTTGCTGGAGTTCTTCTCGGTGCAGACCAGTCAGTCCTTCTTGTCACTGGCCTCACCCTGCGTTGGTTTCGGAGCACGTAGGGAGGTCAGGCGTGAGGCCGCAGCTTGGCCAGGCTGCGGTGTGAGTGCGTTCTTTTGGTGTTCTGTGGCAGCTCTGTCTCACTCTTCCGGGGAGGTTAGAGGCAGAGCCAGGCTGACGAGTGTGGCGTCGTGTGTTGTCAGCAGCAGTGAGAGCGAGTGTTGTGAGCTCTTATACCTGAGTGAGTTGAGAGTTGTGCTTTGCAAGTTCTCATGGTATGCCCCTTAAGGGCTGCACCTTTCTTCTTGTACCTGTGCTTTTACTTGGGACATGTTGTATAGACTTTTGTATATTGTATATCTTGTTATAGTATTAAAATTCAGTACATATCTCACTAGACTATTTCTTCTAGCCCTTCTGGGTTTTCGGATCCATGGGTGGCATTGCGAACTTCGGGGTCCTTAGCGGGGGTCCGGGAGGTCGGGTCGTTACAACAAGTGTCCAGTAAGAATATAAAAGGCAACCACAACAGTATAAGACACAAGAAAGTACGTGTGCTCATACTTGTAAACAACAATGTACAATTGTCCCAATACATTATTAAATGTCCAATAAAGGAGTACAACTACCTGGGGCATACCCCGAGGGAGCACAAGCTCACACAACACAACTAACTCTACTGCTAGTGGTACAAGTCTGCCAAAATCACCTCTGCAAGCCACACGAAACTGGCTAACACCTGAAAAGAGCTGTAAGGGAGTGAGCCTCAACAAGTCACAGGCTTAGGAGGGACCTCTCAAAAACAACAACCAAAACTAAAGAGACCTCAACCCCAAAGGTCTCACTGGAAACACCAATAACCAAACCATTTCACGCTCACAATAATCATGATAAACAACAACTAAAATATAAACACATCACAAACACATAGTCCTCGAAAGGAAGGAGGAACAATAGGACTAGGACAGCACCACTAGTCCACCAAACAACTGAAATGCCTAGGCCACAGCCCCACAGGCAAACTACTACAACAACTGGTCACCTAAGCGACAAGTCTCACAGGCAACCCACTACCTAGGCTACAAGTTTCACCGGTAACCCACCCACGTAGGGTAGCAAGACTGGCACCAGCAAGCCAATCCACCACACATTTAAAACTAAAATTCGAAAGCTTACCCAGAGAAGGGTAAAACTAGCGTGAGGAAGGTCACACCACATGACCTCCACGAAACACGAGTCCACCTCAACACCTGAAAAGGTTGGTACACAACGTACCACGAGAACGGATACCCATGAAGGGTATAGGTACCTACCACCACGAGGTACCACGACAGAGCCTCAACACAACTGTGCCTCCAATGAAGCACACCGCAACGAGTCAAACCACAACTGGTGACTCACCACCCACAAACCACAATCATTCGCAAAGCACAAGTCGGAAAGAACGACACCACCACACGAAAACGGACTACTGGTTTATGACACCAGTATCCACCCGGACAAACAGCACAAGAACTACCTCTCAGTCTCGTAGTAACAGACGAAAGGTCCAACTGTCGCTCCACAACCACAAGATAAGAAACATTGGAGACCAACAACACCATGCCTGTAGACCACACAGCTGCAGGTCCATGCCTGACACCTTTAGGGACTCCGGCCCAAGCTCCCTAAAGTGAGGCACTGGAAACACGGGACAAGCTTGGGACTAGTACGTCTACTAGTGTCCGTTCTGACCACGAACGTGCTTCAAGCGATTGCACACCTACAAACACAAGTCACTGACCCCAGTTGTCTTTCCCTCTGCCGGACGTACAACTCAAACAAAGGCGTGAGATTGTCTAGGAAGAGGACTCAGACCTCTGTGGTACACACCATACCGGGACACGTCCCGAGCACAACAAACACACGTGTCTAGCTCACATAGAACCTAGGGTACCCGACTGAAGAGGTAATCCGAAATAGGCGCCGGACCACCAAACTCGGCAACGCACAATCCACGATACATATATATAACCTTTATTACAAGCCATGGTACAAGTGTCAGGAATAGCTTGTCCCCGATTACCATGTGACCTACAAGCTAGCCTACACAGACACATATGTAGACTACATTAACCAACAATTACCTGGCCTATCATTGGTCAGCTAATAACCTCCATTGCCACACCAAATACAATACACAATAACCACTTATTAACCATTAACTCTTAATCCTACACCTTCTTTACCAATTATACCAACTTAAGTAACCTATAAAAGACCTCAAAGAACCGAGGCTAGGTTCACGCTAGAACCTCATTGCCTAAACACCACAAACAACCACAGAAGCTGAAATGCGACGGACATAGGCGTCACCTTTCAAATCACGATGACCTACTAGGAATCCATTGAAAACCTTAATGCGACAGGGCCTAGTGTCGTGACCATGTCGCGACGGCCCGATACGTCGCCTTTAAGCTCAATCGGTCAAACATCACAGTCAACGTCCAAATCGTGATGGAACGATGCATCGCGATAAGGATCGCACTAGCCACTACACTAAATCGCAACGGACCACACCGTTGCGTTCAAGAAGAACGCGACAGGTCAAGTGGTCGCGTCCTAAACACCGCCATAGCATACGGACAAAACCAAAACGCGATGATGCAGCCCATCGCGTTCATACCATGAACGCGATAGTGCACCCCCTCACATTTCAATCACGACAGTGGGTTCATCTCACAGGCCAAACCCACCTTCTCCATAGGGAAAACCCACACAAATCCGATACAAGTTCCAAACTAAAGCATTAAACAGAAATAAGCTGACTATAGCTAACCACCCACACATGCTTGCACCCCTTTAAACCAATTAAAACCAACTAAACACAAGGGCTGTCTCCCTACCAGCTGAAGAAGCCCGAGGAACGCAGAAATCACCACATCACCGGCACACCCACGCTTCCGATGTCATCCTCGCGTGGATCCCGACCTGCACGAACCTCCAGGAAGCCGAAACACCAGAAAACACCACAGGAGGCGCCGCAGCAACCTCCCCTTCACCTGAATAGAGCTCCTCTGCTCTATTCGGGCGAAACAGAGCATTTAGGTCACATTCAAAATCGTGACATAGTCAGGAGTCATGTTTAACTCTTAAACATGACGACCCTAATTGTCACCTTTCGAAAACCGATGCGCCGCTGCCTACAAAGGTGGTTCTGTGAATCGTGACATAGGAGACCGTTGTGTTTCAAAACATGACGACATGCCCCATTGTGTTCACAACCAGTGAACTAATGGGCTAAATGGGCTGAGAGCTAAGGCCCACAACGCCCACACAATGCACGGGAACCACAAACAAGACCCAATGACCACCTCTTGGTCATAAGCACCACAACAGAACCAATAAACATGACTCTGAACGACCACTACGTTATAGGTGGGCTACTTATAGAGTGAAAACAAGGCTATTCCCTTAGTATGAGCTTCTCCCGGCTGATATAGAAGTCGAAGATGATCATGACAATTTTTTCTAATCAGACCAAATTAAGTGACACATGAGAGTGGCTCCTTCTACATAGTTCAGTGTAGATGATATAAATGAACCAATTTGTTTATATAAGGATAATGAAGAGGAAGAAATTGACCCAAATGCCCTAGACGATCAAGATGTTGAGTGGGAGGTGGAGTCTGATGAGGAGGAAGAGTGAACCGATGATGAGGATGACAAAGATGACTCTGAATTAGACATATCTTCAGCATCTGATGATGAATATAGATAATATTTGAAATTTTGTAAGAACTAAGTGTTGTTGCTAGTTATTGTAGACAAGCCATTTTGGCAACATATCGAGCAAATTTCATGTTATACCGCGATGCCTCAAAGTGGCTCTCTTCAATTAACCTCTTGAGTGATTTTCCTATTTTTATGGATTTTTCTAAGTTTTTTAGGAATTTTTCTAAGGGGTTTAAAGTTGTTGAGCTCAAGTGATTCACGTCTGATACAGTGGACGCCTTTTAGGATGTTGGATCCACGGCGGGTAAAATCGACACATATCACACTTTTTTTTTGGCGCTTACCCTGTTTTAAAACACGTCCAACAAAGCCGCCGCGATTAAGAGTTTCCATTTTCGAATTATGGTAATTTCTAAAATCTTTTTTTGGAAAGATTTTGCTACTAATTAGAATTGTGACTGCATAAGCCGACACATTTCTAACCTTCCTCTGAATAAAGATCAATTTTATCAAGAACGATTCTGTTCAAATATGCGGTGGCTTTTGCCGATGTGGTTCAATATTTCCATTTTTAATATTTGGAAAGAATCATTTCAAACGGGAAGTGTTTTAAATGTGGCGGGTAATGCCGACACGATTCTTAAAAGGCTATAATTGATATTTGGAAGGGCTTAATCGCAGCAAGTGAATCTTGGAAATCGCGGCAGCTTAGTTGGATGCGGTTCACTAAATAGGCGTCTACTGTACCCGATGCAATTTAAGGATTTTCCCCCTAGAAATAGACCCCCGAGGCCATTGTTTTGAGCATAACCCACGCACTACGGCGAAGCCCTTCTGAATTAGAGACTCAACTTCCGAACCAAGGAGGAGCATCATCCATTCCAAGCCATTCCACGTGCTCATTCCTTGAAGTTCGGAGCATCCTTCTTCTCACGTGTATTGGAGCGAGGCGGGGAGGCGACTTCTTCTTCCACTTCATCCATTCCAAGCAGTGGCTTACATCGCCATTTTCTCTCCTTTCTTTTATTTATTTTTACTTTTTCTAGTGCATTTCATCACACTATTTTCACACAACACACATCATTTTCTCCACACCACACTTTTAGGGGTTAACACCACCCCACGAGGTGTGTTAACGCCTATGCTTTCTCATTTATTTCATTTCCATTTGAGTTTTGTACAACACCACAAAGTCTAAACCTCTCGTTCACTTGTTTCTTGTCTTGTTCTTTTTGCAAGGTAACCACATCGGAGCTAAATCTTCTTTGCCGGCTGACCAGTGGAAGAAGTAGAAGAGAACCTACAGTCACAACTCCCGTGATCTTCAGGTAAAGGTAAATACCCTCCGCGTCTTCCTTTTGCCTGTTTCCTTCAACACCTATGTGTGTCTGGAGATCAGACTCCATATTGTGCACACACGCACGTTCTTTCTTTTCTTTCTTCACCACCATCTCGTCCATATTTTATTTTCTTTTCTCTTTTAAAAATCCTTTTTAATCATTTTCTTTGTGGGTTGTGTTTTGAAAAAAACACGTCTACAGTTATATGTTATTAAATAGCTACTTCAAATTTGAGTGCTGATGACATGTTATATATTTATTGTTCTCTCTTGAGATATGGTGCTTGGAGGATGTAGTGGGAGGGGGTCCACCTTGTCTAGTGTACCCTCTAATTCTGTAGGCCGGGGGTCTATGCTGATAGATATATATGTACTCAACTCAATTCTTTTAGATTACTGTATATATTAACTTTATATTTTCTAACGTGCTATATAATTTTGCAGGGTCCGCCTCCCTGACTACATCGGTTCTCCTAGTGACAAGTATGTATATATGTATCCAAACACAAAACTCTATATATTACTGTGTATATTTACTTTATATTTTCTAATATGCATATAATTTTGTAGGATCTGCTTCCCCGACTATGCTAGTTGTCTCGATGATATATATATATATATATATATATATATATATATACACCCAAACACAAAACTCTCTGTATTAATGTCTACATTAACTTTATATTTTCTAACGTGCATATAATTTTGCAGGATCTGCATCACGCCCAATTGCGCCACCTGTTCCATCTCATTCAGCAGTAGGTACATGCGTGTTTCCATACTTTAGTACATTTCTTATCTTTCAATTTTTTTGATAATTGTGTACTTAATATTTACAACAGAGGTAGAAAGTCATCATCTAGTGGCGGAGGAGGTGGCCCAGCCAACTAGACGCCAGCCATGCTGGATTTCTGGGTAAACTTAATCACTTCAAACTTATTATATTGGTTATTTACGTTATATGATTCATGTAGAAAATTAATCTGCAATTGCAGGGAGAGATAGACAGAGGATCTGCTTCTCACTATATTACATTGTTGCAGCACGCACATGTTCCAGGACCAGTGGACTCGTCAAAAGAGTTCCCCTATTTGTTCGAGATCTGTTATTTGACATGTTCACGGTATTATTAATTTTTACTCATTTGAAGTCATTTCTTTAAATACTATCTCTCTCAATTATTGCACTAACTTGAGTAATTTAATTTCTAAATATTGGAGGTACATGTTCATGAGAGAGGAGGATCTCCCACTAGCATAAGCCATCTGGGAGTCTACTACCGAGACTAATTTCATAAAGTCGTTGTGGGAGGCCCAGGACAAGGTGGCGAATATCGCAGGTAGCTAGGATCCCACGGCTTGGATGGATTATGGTTAGGTGTGGATGAGGAAGGACTATTGGGAGTCCCTTGGTCATCGTTGGGCTACTAGACCATGGCAGGAGAGGTCACAGATGGCTAAATGCAATCGAGCAGCTCATCCGGAAAAGAATGTACATACTAGTGGGTCGATGTCTTATGTGACCCACAATCATAAATTGTTATGTATATTAAGTTTCAATTTCTTAATAAATTATTATTATGAAGCTAACTACTTTTGTTGAATTGTAATGTCACGAGCTGTCACACCCCGAGGCAGAATATCGAAACGCGAGGCAGTTGCAAATAAAACGGGTACAGAGCAAGTACTAGACATCAAACCATTGAACAAGAATAAATACTAAGCAAATTCTTCTCATTAATAATTTCCAATGTCTAGTTACAACCACTAATATCAGAGCCATTCTATAGGGCCCAATTACATTGAATAAAAGCAAAAGACTAAACTCAAACTCTAACAACTACTAAGACACTAGGGTACGCTTGACTTCACTCTGGTCGTTCCCATCCTCTTGAGTGTAAGTCTCTTCCTCGGTCTCACCTGAGAACACATAACAAAAAACGTAGGGTGAGCGATAACGTCCAGTAGGACTTAAATCTCAAGATCAAGCATGCTTTAAATAATTAATGTATTAAAAAGGTAGAGCAACTAAAGATAGAACGAGAGAGAGACAAGTAATGTAAGAGATAGCACGATAGCATGTGATTGATATAGCACAAGTTTCCAAATATAGTTCAAGCGTCAAGTACAGCACAAATAGCAGGATGGCCATAGCACAAATAGCACAAAGTATAGAAATAGCACAATGTATATAGTATAACACTTTTTATTGTCATTTAGATAGTCGAGATAGATAGCACTCGAGTGTAATGTCAAACACTCTAGTCATTTAACTCCCACGGGCAAATAGCACTTTTTAGGCGCACATCCCAGGACTAGACCGGGCCCTTTATATATTGCCAGGCATTGGTTATATTGTTTATCCTTAGACAATCAGTCAATCTCCAATAGAGAGTACCAAGAAATAAATAGACGAATAGTAGAGAGAGTGTGAATAGATGAGCGAGTCGAGTATGGATAAAAACTACAGGTCATTGCACATAAAATGTCGAGTAAACGGGCGATAGTAACAGTTGCGCAACACGCGTGATTGGTGTTGGCAGTCAGGTGGAATTCACTACCCTTCCACTGGCCATGTTATGCACAGGTCCAAAGGTCCGTTGTGATTCAAGATAAGAGCGAGAGCAACTAAAGCCATTTGGATCTTACTGATCCCTAAAGAGTGTCATAGGTGTTCTGGTATAACCAGCTCGTCGACCATGTGGGAATCCATTGACAGAGGAGACTTACGGAGGCCTTGAATAAGGATTCACTAGTCCGGCAGAAGGAGTATCCGACGGAGAGTTCGTCTAAGTAAAGAGAAAGTGTGTACATAGAAACAAGTGCCCGACGTTCTAGAGGAATTCTAGAATAGTGGAGCATCGGTAACGGTATTCCCAAAACATTGCGAAAAAATGAAGACAAGTTTATTTAAATAGGGTAATTTAAATATTTAATTGGAATAATTTACCAGTAGTATTATGAGATATTTTCATGCCAAGTTACGCCATATTAGACGGTTCAAGTGTGTGCATGTGTAAAAGAGAATCGTAGATATGAAATGATGAAGTGAATGACCCTTTTTAATTAACTTTTATACCAAAGATTAACAACTTCGTTACTGTGTTAGGATAGTTAGCAAGGTTAGATGTTACTGTAGAAAGTCAAGATGAACAGAATTACAGGGTTTTGATGCAAAAATCAAGAACGACGTACCCCTATGAAGGTCGCGACAGTGCATGTCAGAACGCGACAAGGCCATTCATAGATCGCGACAGGTAAGTCAGGTCAGGAAGCCAGATCGCGACGGTGTGGCCTGTCACATTCAGAACGTGACAGGTACTGTGTCACGACAGCCCGTGAGAATGCGGCCTATCGGGCCGTCGCGTTCTCAGGTCCTGCGCCTGAGTCCGATCAGGAAAAGGACACGTTCTTGGATTGCGGTCCAAGTTGTCTTATTTTGATACGGGGTTGTTCAAAAATGAAGAACTAAATGTATAGACGATGAAAATTCATGAAAATAGTTTTAAACAGATCTAGACATGCAAGAGTACTTCCAGTAAATAGGAATTTGAAAGTGGACATGATCTCGGCATGCTTCAAACATGTTTATTCACAAAGAACATGGTATAGTGTATAGTAGAGATAAAAGAATTAATTCGAGAGGTAGGATGGATGAAATTAGGGCTTTCAGGGGCAAACGACGCCTAACATCCATCAATATCTTGAGTTAAAATTTCATGGCATGGTGTCGAGTATACATGGAGATCTAGAATTTATATGAGGGTTTGGGGTCATGATGATGCAAACTTCAAAAATCAGGAATAAAAGATTGGCTCGATGAAAAATTATGGAACAAGAGGGTGTATCACGGGATTAGCTCTAAAGATGATGATTAAAGTAAGGAAATTGACCGTGATCGCCACCAAAATAGTTGCAAAAAGATATAATGAAAGATTAAGTGCTAACTACCTTGGAAAAAGGAAAAGATGCAGAAAACGAACCTGGTCCTGTGAACGCGACGATGAATGTGCCGCCTTCCTATTCCATGGATAGCGACACTCGAACTGTCGCCTTCTTAGATCGCGACCAGATACTCGTCGCCTTCTGCTTCAGAAGATGAAGACTGTGGGTTTCTTTCTTCCTACTCCTCAGCCGGCCTAGGGGCAGGAGCCTCGTGCTACTACTGTCTTCTAACACCTGTCAAGAAGATCAAAACAATAGAAAACCCATTAGACAACTTGTTTGTGTAGAGTGTATCCCAAAAGCATGAAAGAACATGAAATAATTAGAGGGAACTCACGTGGGGCAGGTTTTAACCCCTTTGGGTGATTAAATTAGGTGTGTGTGTGTGTGGTGTTCTAATGCAAATCTACGAAGAAATAGTCTAAGCATGCATGTATGAAGAGAAAAGGATGAAAGATAGGAGAGAGAAGCATAGATAGGGAGAAAATGCCCTGGGGGGCACGTCCTGGTCGTCAGGAGGTTGAGAGCCTTCTGATAACTCGTAGTTCTCTGGAGAGGAAGAAGCTGACGCCAGCCTTGCCCTAAACGATGTTGTATGAAGAGTTTTATACCCTGTTATTCCTCAACGGGATGAGAGGAGAATAATGGGCAAGAGTCTGACTTTGGGCAAGCCTGCTCGGGCAAGGAGAATTAGAACTCGGAAAGGACCTTCTAAAGACGGTCTCCTCCAAATTTGGAAGGATTTGGACGCCTCTAGAGCAACTAAAAGTTGGAATATTTAACAATAACAAGGGTCCAGTCAGGTCAGGAAAGGGTACGTTGCATGGAAACCATAACGCGACAGCCTCCTCATCGTCATCAGGTAGCGATGCCTCGATACGTCGCCTTCCATAAAAGGAAAGTATTTTCTGGCAATTTTTCAGCGAATTAAAAGGCCAAATAAGAACGCGACATATCGAGTGTCGCCTTCTGAAGGAGAACGCGACGGGGACATTGTCGCCTTCAGGAACTTTCAGCATATGGCTCAATTAAAGGATCTGATCTCCTGCATGGGTATCGGATTGGCATGCGGCTTGAAGCGTTGAACTCTTGACTCAGAGAGCTACGAGATGGTGATGAAGGCTGATTGATTTGACTAGGAAGACCCCCAAGGTGATGGACTAATGAAAGGATACCATGATCGGAGAAGCCAGCTAGGTGATGATGAGCCAACGTGGGGCATCAATGATATGACGAGGGATTTGGCTCAACTTATGGGTCAGAAATGGGTGTCTACATTTGCCTCTCCTTGATGCCTGCTTTGCAAGGGAGTGGAGCAATAGTGAAGCGGAGATGGCATGAAATGACGATGTAGTGGAATGAAGCGGAATGAGATGAAAAGCGGGCATCAAGGTAAAGAGACACGCATTCTGAGCGAATAAGCAGCGAGAATATCCGGCGTTCTTCGAACATGGCTGGAACAGAATGCAGGGATGGTTCAAATTCGGACGAATAAAGATCAAAAGAAAAAGAAATGATCAACCTCTTGATTCAAGAGGTACCCTGGCTATCTTTAGCGTGCAGGTTTCGTTCATTAGGCGAGTGCTGCCCGACGGGTCGATTCGACTCTAGCCTTTGAGCGATTCACGACTATTGAGCGGATCAGAGGGAAAAAGAATGACTGATATAATGAATGGGGATGAGAGAAATCCTGAGTAGGAACCATACTGGCTAACTGGACCGAGCAACTAGCTTGAAGAAAACTTCCAAATTCGGAATGGAATGAAATCCTTGTCTGAGAAATGAAGATCTGGTTGGAACATCATTGTGAAGCTAGCTTTGACTAATCATGAAGCATGAAGCTCAAAATCTTGAATGATGCATGTTGGGCTAAAAGAAAAGAAATCATAAAATAAAATGCAAGAGAAGGAGAAAATAACAAATACTTAAGGATAATATTACTAGACAAAATGAGCAAGGGTCAAGACACTTCGCATCCCGGCGTGCGATAGAGTCCATCGTCCCCGAGCCATACCATCTAATGGCCTATCCAATGATTAACAGTGTGCACCTGGATCATCCTTGTTTTTGGTGAAGGGGAACTTAGATCTTGGAACACACTAAGAACTAGCTGGTCCTTGAGATGATATAATAAAGTAGATACCATATAGTAATGCAGAGATTAGGGTTAGAAATACTTACCTGAACTTACCTGACGAGCTGTCTTTTGATTTTCTAAATTTTTTTATTTTGTTTTTAGATTTTCAGGATAAATAAAGCAGTAAGATACAAATTCAATATGCAGCAAAACAATGAAGAATTAAAGCATAAGTGCAAACATATCTCAAAGTGGCAATAATTATCATGAGAATGTAAAGGAATTAGCCATTGGATGCCCAAACATATAATGCGACAAAGTCACTGTCGCCACTGAAATGAACGCGACGATGAGCTGTCGCAACAAGAAGGCGACATGTCGATATGTCGCGATCATAGGTTTTCCGCCCAGAGCACAAAAGGCAACCCAAGAACTCCATGCTTGTCTCCTACTTGGACTCTTAGAGCCTCCTAATCTGGGTCCAACTCCCATTAACCCTTCTAAACCTTCTCCCATCATGAATAGGAGTCCTAAGTGTCTATAAATAAGGGGTGAGAGGCCCAAATCCCAAAATTCACATCCTCCTTTCTTCTCTTCAAGCCCTCAAGTCTCCCATGGCCATGAGAACAGCTCCAAGTGCTCCCATGGGTGAAGAGGATTCCTATGGAAGTCCCAAGCGCGCCCGAATGTCCTACGGCGAGCTCTTGAGGCTGATAGATGTCCCCAATCATCTGAGTAGCAATGGCGATGTGAGAGAGGTATGTAAGATGATCTTTCAATTTTCTATTATTTTCAACTCTGAATTTCTTCATTAATGCATGTTCTCCTTCTTCTTCTCTCTTTTCCTTTTCTTCTCCTCCTCTAGCTCTTCCCCGGCTCCCGCCGATACTCCAAACTCACATGGATATCACCCATCATAAAAGCCTACCCATGCATGTAATCCGCACATTGAGAGAGTGGGGATTGGGGGGTGTTTTGGTAGCTGCCCATAATTATCATAAAATCTCCTTTGATTGGCATAGCATTACCGCCTTGATAGAGCTTTGGCACCTACAAACCCATACTTTTCTTTTCCCAAAGTTTGAGGCCACATTCTTATTGGAAGAGGTGGAAGCGTTCATGGCTTTACCCAGGACCAAACAGGGAGATGTGCAAAAAACTTGTTACACCGTTAAGCCTATCAACCCAAACTCATCCTAGGTGAATTTATGATGGACATCGGAGATGTGCATACCATGATTAGCCCACAACACATTCACCTTGTCCCCTTGTCTAAGTGGGTCATATCTCACTGTAAGAATAAATGCGGGAACTACCAAGAGATAGCAAAGCCGTGGCTATATGCTTGTGTGGGGGTGGTACTCTTCCCGACTAGAGATCACCTCTTAGACTACGCGAATCTGAGTGCCATTAGTGGGGTATGGCGAAGACTCTCCTCTCTCATGCGGTCCTAGCCTATCTCTATGCGGGACTCACATCGGCGGCTACGGGGGGCCCACTCTATGGCTCTATGATCATCCTAGAGTGCTGGTTGGGAGTGAGGATAAAGTTTAAACATGTAGAAAATCCTACTTCCGAGAGTTGGAACTTTGGGTGCCATCCATTGTGCTTCATCGACGGAGCGGCCAAGTTCTCCGATCGTGTTGTGTGCAGGACGGTGGACAAGAAGACTCGGAGTGCATGGCGGCTTTACCTCAACACACTTCCGATAGAGCACTTCGCCATGGATATAGCGGCGCTATGCGGAGTGGCATCTGGCTTCCCCTTGGGCACAGACTGGACCTACAGCTTGTGGGGAACATGGCGATGGTTCTCTACAATCCACACAGGTTCTATCTTCAGATCTAGAAGCCGAGGATGAGACTACTTAGCCGTCACACTTGCCTCCTATGAAGAAGAGACGCTTGGAGATCCAGTGATGAGCAGGCTGTGCGGAGCGCATTGGTGATATGGCGCGTGTGTGCCACTCACACCCTACACCCACGGTGCACGAGGAGCGTGAGACATACCAGGCGTACCTCAGAGAGTACAAGGAGATCCGGCCACGTGAGGGCCGGGAACCAGCAAGAGACACATGATTGTATTTTTTGGAATTTTTGGGAGATTTAATGTATTGGAGGATGATAGTGATGATTTTCAGCTTTTATTTGATATATGCATTTGAGATTTAGCATGAAAATACAAATTTTTAAGAATTCTGTGAAGAGACTGAGAAGGCGACAACTTTTGAGTCGCGACCCTGAACGCGACTGGTCCACTGTCGCGAACAGACTTGTGAACATTACTAGGAAACTATCGCAACCTAAACAGGAGGCGACGGGCTCCTTGTCGCGACCACAGGACTGAGGCGGTTTGAATTTTGGGCCCCACGCACCTCTTTCTCTTTCCCTCTTTTACTCTTCCCTCTCTTCTCTCACCTTTCTTCACCAGAGACAAAGACCCCCCCCCCCGTCTTCTTCTCCTCTGGCAACCTCTGGCCTGCGACGGCAGTGATCGCCCCCCCTTTTCTATTCCTTCTAGCCTACTTCCTCTTTCCTGCTTCTTCTCCCCGCAACCGAGGCAAGGAAGGCGATGGTGGCCACGGAGGTGGTGATGGTGGGGACCGCTCGAAGGGTTCAAGAGGCCGCCAGTCGTCGGCGAGCAGTGGGAGAGCCCTCTACGACGATGGGGGAGGAGGCTCCAGCCCTCCCCATGGAGGTAGACACCTCCGGGGTGTCGGACGAAGAGGAGGCGATCGGCACGAAAAAGGTAGGTCCAAAACCTAACCCATGTGAAGTATTTGATGGGGAATCAGGTGAAATAGGGCGATTAGCACCCATTAGGGCATTTTGCCAAGGTGAAACGGTCGGGGAACGGTTATTGGCCACCCCTAGTCGCCCTATGAACGCGACAATTATCTTGTCGCATTACCAGTATGAACACGACCAAGGTCTGTCGCGTTCAGAAGGTGACGGCTCGACCCGTCGAGCTAAGGAGCTTGATTGCGGTGTCCTCAGTGTCGCATTTAGAAGGCGACAGGACCCCTGTCGTGATTTGATCAGACTGCTTATTTTGTGGGATTTGACCAATTTTATGCTTTTCTATGGCTGTTTTGCAGAGTGAGCTGCGGTCCCAGCTAGGGTGGGCCGTCGTCCGGGCAGTTTACTAGGGGCTTCCAGACTGCCAGAGGACGCACCTGGAGGAGATGGGGTTCGGCCCCTTTTTGAGGTTAGATGAGTTGCCGGATGTAGTGTTGATCCAGGCATTGAAGGCGCTGGGACCCCAAGTTCCACACCTTCCTCTTCCTGTAGGGTCATATGATCCCCACACTAGAGGATGTGGCACGGATCACTGGCCTAAGGGTGGATGGCCAGGTGGTGACAGGGGTGACTTACACTAGCTACCAGGAGTTAGTGGAGAGGCTGCTAGGGTTGGAGGTGACGAGGGAGAGGTCATCCCTTGTGCCGAGGACGAGGCTACAGGCGAGCCTAGGAGTGGTGGACGCTCACCACCAGATTGGAGAGGACCAGGCAGAGTACATGGCCCAGTTGATGCGGATGCCAAAGCGGCGCTGGAGGAGGAGGGGAGCAGCGGCGGATAGAGATTTGAGGAGTTCCTGATCCTCGTGATCGGTAAGTGGATCCTGGGGACCAGAGGGGACCCAGTGAGCTGCAGGTGGCTGCCCCTTCTGGAGGATCTAACCCAGGTAAGCAGCCATGCGTGGGGTGCGGCCCTCTTGTCCCACCTCTTCGACACCTAGGTACCTCCATTAGGGAGACAGGGGTAGCTGGCTTCTTTCCATTTCTACAGGTATGCTTCTCACCTTTACCCTCTATTGCTTTCCTACTTAAATTGATTGTGGTACTAACTGTGTTTTTTGTAGGTGTGGGCATACTACTACCTCCCTTCCCTGGGCCGGGAGTGCCGAGGCGACCGGGCGCTGTGCCGCTTTTGCAGCGCTGGAAGTTTCGTCGTGACGAGCGGTCCCTGCACCTGCAGGTGACGCTCATCCAGGATGCATTGGACACCGTCCCCTTCGGACATGTGAGTACTTCTGCACTCGCACCCTTTCCTTTTCTTTATCACTGACCATTAACTGACGAGCTTCTATTTGTGATGTGTAGGTTCAGTGGACTCCCTATGCTGGGGAGGATTACGCCGACCAGCCATTGGTGGAGCAGGGCTGCCCCTACTTCGGTAGGGAGATCTAGCTTCATGCTTTCAACACGGTGGTACCACTCCACCTTAGGCTGGTCTCACGAACACTGGGACTCCACCAGGCGGCAGTGGAGTTCTCGACCCGGCAGAGGGTGTGGGAGAGACCGGGCCGCAGCTTCCGTGGCATTCAGCAGGTCACGGACTGGAGGGTGCGGGCCGGAGCAGCTCGAGGACTGGCAGCAACGGGCCGAGTGGTGACCTCCGAGGCCACCAGTGACAAGGACTACTTCCGTGCCTACGCACGGAGGTACGGGGCCAAGTATAAAAGGGGACTCGACGATCGGTGAGTGTTACTAGCTTAGCCCTTTCTAAATATTTTAATCGTTCATTCCTTGGCTATCCTGACTTCCGAGGGCTGGATCGCCTCCCTCGAGGGTATCCTCCACTCCACGATCCAACAGAGGGATGACCTCCAGTGAACCGTGACAGAGCTGGTGAGTGTTCTAGTACCTCCCCCTTCTACCCTTAGTTTCAGTTGACTGACTCCTATGTTTTTTCTTTGCACCGCTGAGCTGGAGCGGGCGCAGCAGATGGTGGTAGGTGCCTCCACTTCCCGGGACGAGCCTGGCCACTCTGTACTGGAGGGTTAGTTAGCCGCTGCAGTGAGACGGGCAGAGGACGCCACGGCCTAGCTGCACGAGCAAGTGAGTTATTGGCTACATGCCCCTTGTACTTTATTTCTTTTATTGACAATTTTTTGACTTGCAAGAGGCGGAGCTGAGAGGCGCACTAGCACGGACGACTGCGCTAGAGGCGGAGTTGCGCCAATGCCCTCAGGCGGACAAGGCGATGAGGCTGCGCCAGGAGGCGGACGAGCTCCCCTCTCAGCTAGGGGACGAGCGGCATCGCTACGAGCTGTTGCGGTCGGAGATGAGGGGGCTTGAGAGAGCCCTGGCACTGGTCGGGTGCAGCCGTTCATCAGCCAGCAGGAGCGGCATCCCTAGCGGGTCGGCCAGGCACTACTTGATGGGTTCCTCCGAACGACGAGGGACGATGACGCGAGGGAGCAGCCGAGGGGAGCACGACGGGAGCGAGGAGATGGCCCCTCCACCTTCCCGCCCGCCTGAGGGTACAGGGGAGAGTCGTTGAGGACTTGTACATTGCCCCTTTTTGCTCATGATGTATCATGATGATGATGTATATATAGAATGGAATCTTTTTGTCTATGGAATGTGATTGTGTGATAGCGATGAGTGAGATATGAGTGCTTCTTTTCTTCCCCTGCGACCTGCACACTTAGGACAATCATGAAGATAAGTTAGATCCATTCTTCGACTTAGCCCCTTGCCTTAAGCATGACAAGTGACCAATCTTGATAAATGGTCCAGGGGCTAAGCCTTGTTAAAATAGGAGAAAAGACATAAATAAATAAATGACATGCATGAATGAATGAGTAAAGTGTTTTGGGATTTTTTTGGAGTTTTGAAATATTTGATTTTTCTTGGGGTTTGAAATATTTGGTTTTTTTTGGAGTTTTGGAATATTTGATTTCTTTTTTGAGTTTTGAATTATTGATTTTTTTGGAGTTTTAAAATATTTGATTTTTGGAGTTTTGAAGTAGTTGACTTTTTTGGTTTTGAAGTATTGATTTTTTTGGAGTTTTGAAAATATTTGATTTTTTTAGTTTTGGAAATATTGATTTTTTTTCTTTTGAGGTTTTGTTTAAACGCCTAAACCTGACGTTGGCCCCTCCTAAAAATAAGACGCGCGAGACGGAAGGGACTCACCTGTTTGGGCCACAACACATAGACTAGTTCAAACTGCTGGTTTAGGAGTCTTGGTCGCTTTCCTTCTTTATCAAAGACTTTACTAAGATAGGACGTGCTTTTCGGATGACATGCCTTGGGACTGCCCCTGGTTGATAGTGCAGCTACTTAGGCCATACCTAAGAGTTGATCTAATCTTTTAGAGGAAGTGGAAGACTATTTAAGGAAAGTCTAATATAGGTTTAAGGATGGGTTTGGCTTCTTCCCGTAGCATACCCTTCAAAGGTTAGGTCTGTTGCGGAGGACTTTGTGGTCTTTCTATAGTTTGCACTGTTTGGGGCATGCGTACCACCGGGCTCATGAACGTCCCGCGGGGACTTTGCCACTCTTTGCCATGCCCTTGTTCTTTTGCCCTTTTATTTGACTGTCCCTGTTTGAGACTTCCTCTCGTCAGGGTATGCTTAGGTTGACAACCTCGCCCTTATGACCCTTGCCCCTACACTTCGACTGATTTGGGAGAGAATGACCATTGCATCGCTAGAGTAGGGCCTACATAGCTACGGTATCTACTAAGTATAGTCGCCCGGACTTGCCGTGTGTGTGTGAGAGTCCTAACTTAGGTCAACCCTTGACGATTGGGGAAGAAACTTCAGACTCTTAACATGGATTATCCCTAATCTAAGTGTTGTGGCCTCACACCTAAAGACCTAGGGGTAGAATCTTTTGAGGTACAACCCATTCCACGGATGTGACAATTCCATTCCCTCAGCATTGATTAGGCGGTAGGCGTTCCCCGGATACACTTCTTTCACAACGTACGGACCTTCCCAATTTGCTGCAATTTAGACCTGGACCTCTAGGTTTGATAAAAATGCATTTCAAGACCATATCACCCTCTTGGAATTTTCGCTCAATTACCTTCTTTTCAAAAGACCTTGAGATTCGCCTTTTGTATGAGAGCACATGATCGGCCGCCATTAGTTGCCTTTCATCTAAGAGTTCCAATTGGACTAGCAACGCCTCTCGACGTTCATCAAGATTAAGTTCCTTATCTGGTTGGACTCTTAGTGAAGGGATCAAGATCTCATATGGAACTACCGCCTCCATCCCATAAGTGAGAGCATACAGGGTATCCCCCGTGGGAGTACGGACGGAGGTACAATAGGCCCATAGAGCCTCTATTAGCTTTTCTGGCCAATCAGTGAATTTATGCAATTCACATGTTTCTTCAATATTTTAAGAAGGGTTTTATTAGTTGCTTCAGCTTGCCCATTGCCTTGTGGGTAATATGGAGATGAATGATGCAGAGTGATATTGTATTTCATACAGAGGTCCTGGAGTTCTTGTGAGATGAATTGTGGCCCTTGTCCGTAACGATGCTACTTGGCACTCCGAACCGCGAAATGATATTCTTCATGATAAAGCAGCACACTGTGATGCTTTGATTTTCTAGAATGCTTCTACTTCTGCCCACTTGGTGTAACACTAAGTTGCGGTGAGGATGAAGGATTTTTGTTTGGTTTGAGCATTAGGATCACCAAGGGGGCCAACAATATCAAAGCCCACATGGAGAATGGCCAAGGTGTGGAGAGTGGGTGAAGTGAGGATGAAGGAGCATGAATTTTATCAGCATGGAGTTGCATTTGACACACCTACGGACGTAGATGGCACAGTCTTCTTCTAGGGTTGGCCAATAG